>VWZN01014122.1:34932-46304 GCA_013396955.1 Regulus satrapa | reverse complement strand
AAAAAAAAAAAAAAAAATATCTTGGACCATTGACCAAAGCCAGGCTCGGGGATGGACAAGCAAATTCCTGCACAACTTGCTAGGATACAGCCTCAATTTCGGTTACCTTTTCTTCACTGAGGAAGACCCCAACATACCATGAAATTGTAACTGACCTATTGTGATAGTGCAAACCCCTAAAAAAAGCCCTTCTGCAATTTACTGACAGTTCCACTAAAGAAATGTTTATCCGCTTTACCCCTAAGCATCACAGAGCTCTGGATGACAGAAAGGCGGTGATAAGCCTGGCAGCACATCAGTGAATTGAACTGCTGGGGTCTTCAGCAGATCAGCCTCAGAATTTGTGGGTGAGCTTGCAGAGTCATCACTGCAGAGCTGGGTGTGAAGCCCAGCCTCTCCTGTCCCGAGCAGCGGAGCTGCGCTCCTCACAATTCCAGCTTTGCCGAGTTCGGCTTGACTGAGGGCTCGTCTGGCCACAATAACCTCACTTCCCACAGCTTAGGCAAGGATTAGTCCCCATGTAAGTCCTCACTCCCCCTTCTCTTGCATTTCTGCATGCTGTCCCTACACCCATCAGTGTGATGGCATCTCCAACACACCAGGAGATGCTCCAGCACCTCAGGAAGCAGGGAGACAACTCCCACTGGGGTGGGCTTCTTGTAAAACAAGGATTTATCCTCAGGCTTCCCCACAGACAAAACCAACACTGGCTACATGTATTCTTCAGCAGCCAAAACCAGTCCCACTGACACTCGTCCCTACAAATGCTGCTGCTCAGTGCCCAGGAACACGCTGGACTGGCAGGTGGAGAAGGGACTCAGCGACCCCACAGGCCTCCCCACCCAGGAGGGAAGAGAATCACTGCCACGCTGATTCCAGGCTCTGACAGCCTCCTCACAAGGGACTAAGGAAACCACTCCAGTTACTGGCATCAAACACTCAACATCAGCCTCCTGAAATGGTGCCTTTTCTACCTCTGACAACCGGGAGATGTGACACAAAAAGTAAAACAAAAAGAGCAAAGCTCCCAGGTGCCCAGTTCAAACACCTTTTCCTAAAAGATGCTGCCAACAACGGCTGACCCCACTAATCCTCCCAAAAATCCACCTCTGCGGGGGTCATTTTTGATGATCTTCTTCAGCAGGACGAGCCAGAGGCAGTAAAAGTAAAAACCTGCCGGCCCTGGCACGCTGATGCCAAGTTCCCAGCAGAGGGAGACCCCAGGCACAGAGAGAACAGGTTTGCTCCTGGAGCCAGAGCATCCATGAGTGTCCCCCGGCAGGGGAGGGGACACTGCCACACACAGGGATGACCATCAGAACCCCCTGCAAGTGCAGGACAGGAGCATTTCCACACCCTCCCACCACCTGACGCTGCTCAAAAGGCAATTGAGCTCCACGGACAAATACAATCATTACCCCACTATTTATTTATTTTAGATATGCCAGTGCCAAGAGCAACTGATTTATACTAGAGGAGGGGACGGCCCTAAGGGAACATTTGCAGTTTTTCTGTGCATAATCCCAGTTTTAATGGTACTCCCAGAGCCCTGTGAGAGAGGAGTTCTGCAGGAAACTCATCTGCTCCAGCTGAAAAATGGCAGTGTTACCTAGGGAGCACTGTCCTCCTCTTCCCCTTAAAAGCTGCAGGAAAACAAGATTCCCTCTAGGTAAACTCACTTTAAAAAAAATTAAAATCAAAGATGAAGCACTGATAAGCATGGCATTATCTGGCAAAAATGAAGTCAGGTTTCTCCAAGCAGCTTAACTCAGGTGGCAGCAATGTCGACAGCAACAACCTAAGCTTTAAAAATAACATTCTTTCCCCACTAAGCTGAAGGTTCTAATTTTAACAGACAGGAGGACCTGCCAGGCTACAAAAGAAACGTCAAGTGAAAGTGGACTGTACATTGAGACGTTAACTATCTGCCCATAAACATCAAAAATTCCCGAGACATCAACACATTCTACAGTTTGTTTTTTTTTAAGCCCTGAAAGCCTCAATGTTTATAATTATGTTGTGACTGTTTCCTCATGTCTATATCAAAGTTAGCGTCTCAGTATGTTTTACACACAGTTTATCTGCGCAGGAAAACAAAACAAGTATCTGTTTAAGAAACTGACTAAAACTCTGCTGAATTTCAGGTGAATTTCAGGACGCTGACCTACAAGTTTTTCTGCCAGCTCTGCTCTATGGGGCTGGATCTGAACATGCATTAGCTAAACCCGGGCAGAGAATTAAACCCAGGAAAAGCTGCTATTGAGCCCAGGAGTTTCAGGACTTTCCCCTCCTGCTCTGGTGAGCCCAAATCTGCACCACAACCCCACGAGTTTGATTTTCTGACTGAACACAAAGCGACACAGCTCCCCGTGTCAATTCACCTCAGAATTCAGTTCTGAGTATTCCTTACTGCAGATTATCTCGCGTGCATCCTCTAAACAAGCTGCTTTTCCTACAGCAAGGAGGGCTGGCCAGCAGCAGTTCTGAAACGCCAAGGAAGGGTTTGTACAAGCCCCTGACCACGGTTTGTCCCCAAACCCGAGGAGAAGCTCCGAGACCCAGAACAGTTCCCACCAGCTCCCAGGACTCCGCTGTATTTTAGGACACAAGCAGAGCACACGCTCAGCCTAACGGCCTTGAATAAGCCAGGATAAGCTTAATATAGTCCCTGAAATGCAATCCTTTTTCCCATGAAAACACATTTTCATAGCGGCTCTGAGAGCAGGATTACCAGTGAAAACACTGCGGAATCCACGCGACTGCTCCGTAGCAAACACCTCCACCAGACAGCTGCCTCTGGAAACGCTCCGCACGGGAAATGCAACTGCTTTGTCAACATTTCACGCTCATTTCTCCCGTCACTCATCCCGCTCCCGATGCTAAGTTGGAAATAAAAAGGCTCCCAGAGCCACGCCGGGAGTTTGCTTTCCTTGAAGAGCCGAGTCAAGGCCCCGTCTGAAGTCCCTGTTTGTGACAACATCCCTGCACCGTCATCCCTCCTCTCCAGCGTTTGGGAGAAGGCTTTCTCAAAGAATCCCAAGCTACTTCCCCGATTTTATGTCTCACACACGGCTGCTCTGTGTGGGATTTTAATTCTTTACCCTGCGACTGCAAACCCTGTTGGTAAAATAAATAAATCCAAATGTGTCTTATTGCAGACTGTTTGATTCCCAGCAAATGGGATAGGAATTGCTGTCTCTTCTAAGATGCTTCCAATGATGTTTGTTTAGAACAAAAATAATCTCTTTGCTGTGCCCTGCAGTCCCAGAATGCACTCAGGTCTCTACTGGCAGATTTTCACTGTGGTTTAGTGCTCAATTCAATAAACACTGGCAATTTTATATGTCCTGGTACCAAAACTGGAGCAGCACTTCATCAAAGTCTTTTTCACTATCTCGGTTGTTTAAGAATAGAATCTCAAACTGTACTTAAGTGTTTCAACTTCATTACTGCCGACAGGAAATTCCAGAGTGAAAGTTTAATTCTGTTTCAGTTTTTGATAGAAACAAGACCAGAGTTTAAGGGTAGAGAGACAACAAAGAAGCAAACACAAAGGACTGCTTAATGGCATAAGCAGAACCATCCAGAAATTAACAGATCAGACAACTCCCAAGACCAGGTAACTCCATGTTTGAATTAAATAGAATTGGGTCATTAAAACTGGCAAATTAGGCCAAGCAAAGTTAACACTTTTTAAATGCAACCAAACTCGGCATTATTCTGAAAATCCAGTGCTTAGATAATCTGATAAATCCAAATTTTACAAGATTACTCGGTTGAAAATTATAGACTAATCAAGCTTTCATGTGTTTGTGGTTTCTTTTACGAACACCCACAGAGCATTCTGTATTTTCACAGGTGCAGCTAACTTGAAAATCTGAAGCCAAACCTGATGTTTCCCATTCTTATTTCAGTGAAAAAAGGAAGGTTTCCTCCCTGAGGACACCAAGAAAGATTCCTGAGAATCCCATTAGAACAGGCGAAGAAGGGAGGAAATGCTTTATTTAAAAGATCATCCAGTGAATAATCACCGTGCTGGGGCTGAGGACGGAGCTCTGTCATCTGCAAAGCTTCTGATCTAGCAAATCTCAAAGGAGCTCTTTGCGCTCACCAGGGAGAGGCAAATAAAGGGATTTTGGGATGTGGAGCAGGCCCTGTCCTGAGCGCCGGGATCCTCCCCCACCTGCCGTGGGACCAGGCTCAGCACGGCTCGTTTTAGGCACATGGAGCTCCGTGTCAGAGATTACACGTTTAAAAAAAGAAAAAAAAAACCCAAATCTATCAGTGCAGTGGACTTATCTACCACAGGATCTCATTTTCCCTTCAGCTGCAACCCTTCATGCCCAGGAGGCTGCTCTCTGCCACACACGAGCCGTTAGATTAAGGAGGACAAATTGCACTTTCTCACACAAGGTACTTTTCCTCCCCACGCTTTAAAGGCAGCAGATTTTTTCCCCCAATTTCCAGGCTGAGCAGGCAAGATGGAGGCTGGGGAAGGAAGGAGCAGCACAGCCCTGTGACTTTCTCAAGGACGTGCAGCAGGTCAGCCTGGGAGCCCAGATCTGAATCCAGGTCTCCCGAATCCCCATCCACCAGCCCACACTCCCCTCTGCTCCCAGGAGGGAGCTCAGCCTCACTGCACATCTAATCAGGCACACGCTTCCCCTTCCTCTAAAAATAAGTAGGAAGAGGAGTGTAAATTCACACAGCAAGATGAGGGCTGAGTTGATTACGTTCTATTCGTACTATTTGCCACTCCACAGATAAAAAGGCTTTTTTATCATATCAGTGACAAAGTTATTCGGAAGTTACTCCTTCATAGGTGCAACAAGCAGTTTAAGAAAACAGATAAAGCAAGTCATTTCGGTAACTTTAACCTCAATAAAACTCCAGTACAGGAAAGCAAATGTGCACAATGTCCTTTTCTCCTTAGGAAGGGCGCCTGCTTTTTTTTTTTTATTATTTGCCCAGTGCAACCAGACAAGCTAGTTACAGAAAACTCAGGTCAGAAGCATGGAAGTTACCCTTGGACAGCAATTCCCTACACAGCAGCCACTGACTGAGGTAAGAAACACGACTGACAGGTCCTACTGACAGGCATCTGCAGACAGCTGGAAAAAGAAAATCTATTAGAGACACACTGTCAGGGGAAAAATATCATTTTTTTGTTCCAAACCGAGTACGACCTGACAGCATCTCCTTAATCCCATTAAAAGTAAGGAGCACTTACTGAAGCTGATACTTCCTGAAGTCCATCCCTGCTGGCTCCAGCCCTGCTGGGAGGAGGCAGCCTGGACGGCAGCCTCTGGACGAGGCCCCTACGAGCACACAATGTTTTCCAGCATATTTCTGTCAGGAGAGAGCTGGAACACGCCAAAAGGACCAATGTCACGGGCAAAGACAGCGAGCTTGGTTTCCTACACCAACGGGAGCTTGGCCAAGGAGCCAAGAGGGCCAAGGAAGAGGAGGGTAGGGAACAGTCCCAATGTCCCTTGGCGTGGCCAGGCACCCACCGAGGGTTCAGCAGGGCAGGGGCTGTCCTTCACCCGCTCCCCACACCAGCAACGCTCCCTGAGCCCCGCAGCCTCCTCGGCTGGCCCCTGAGCAGCCCGCACGCCCCTGCCCCGCTCTGTCCCCGGCGCCAGCAGCTCGCCCTGCTCGTCCCCTGCCCGTCCAGCAGCGCACCTCGGCGGGGGCTCCCTCTCCTCCATGGTGGGCGCGCTGTCGGTCTCCAGGGCTGGCCTTGGCAGCGTGTCCCCGCACGCTGGGCTCTCCTCCGGCACTGCAAGCCGCTGTTCCGCGGGCAGCCCTGCTCCTGCAGGCTCCGAGCTGTCCCCGAGGCAGGACCCTCGTCCTTCCCGGACACCTCCGCTGACTCCCGGCTCTCTGGATAAAACCTCCGAGCCCAGGATAACCAGCCCAAGAGGAGGGGCCACCGCCAGCACATGATGAGCACGTGTGGAGAGCCACTGGTGGCCAAGGGACCTACTTTGAGCTCAGAAGCCCTGATGGGCCGGGCTGCTTTACAGATGAAGGCTCCAGTTCCCAGGCTGGCTTGTACCTGTTGGCCTCCCAACTGTAATTTTCTAGAAGGCAAAGGTTCAAAATATCGAACCACCCGCGAGCGTTAGCATCTGAATCTAATGAACACTTAAGGGACGAGCAGCCGAGGATTGCAGAGTGATTTTAATCAGAAGTTCTCAATTAACCCTTCAGATCAAGCATGATCAGCCAGCTGAGGTCCGTGTCTGCAGCCCTGGCCATGTGTTTCTTCTTGCAGTGGGATGCGGGTGGGACAGAGCTGGACCACAAACAAAGCTTTCTTCTTCACAACTTCTTGGCAGATTTCTGAAGAAGTGGACAGGATGGGCCAAGGCACAAAAGAAATGTTTATACAATTTCCATGCAAAAGTGCTACTAAACAATTCCATAAAATAAAGAAAGTACATCTTTCAGGCAGCAGCCATTTTTTGGCCTACTATAATCAGAAATCTCTTCCATGTGCATGCGCAGAGATTATCATCTTACCACAGACATCATGCACTGGATGAAGAGAGGATGAACTGCCTGTGTCCATCCTGACACTGGGCTCAACCAAGCAAGCCTCTTCTCTTAGGGCTCAGCATCACATTACTCCAAAAACAGAGGCATAACCTAACGCCCTAACCCAGAAACATCTGGCATTTCCATTTCTCAAACCTATTCCCCACCTCTGTAGCCAAACGATCCCAGAGTCACAGGCTGGTTTGGCTTGAAAGGGACCTGAAAGATCATCTCGTTCCCTTCCCTTCCACTGTCCCCGTTTGCTCCAAACCCTGCCCAGCCTGGCCCTGGACACTCAAAGGGAAGATTATCAGTGAGATACGGACACTCAGCTTCCTGCAGCACTCTTCACGTTGGTCTTCTAGCACGTGAGGATGCGATTACATTGCCACAAGCCACAAATCCCCAAATAACACAGACTGCCACACACATTTCCAAGCCATTTTTCACTCCAGAGGGTTAACTTGCTCAGATATCAACTGACATTTTATTCTCCACAGAACGCTGCTAGGAAGTTCTGATCCAAGTTTTGACAAGCTTAACCAAAACCACAAGCATGAAAATTAAACTCCTCTGAGTTCAGAATCCACAGCTGAATGTTGCAGCTTTCCTTGAATTACATACAGTTCCTGTAGTTTTCATTTCATCTTTTTCACAGAACAGAATCCCGGAATGGTTTGGAAGGAGCCTTGAAGATCATCCCATTGCACCCCCTGCCACGGGCAGGGACACCTTCCACAACCCCAGGGTGCTCCGAGCCCCGTCCGACCTGGCCTTGGGCACTTCCAGGGATGAAGCAGCCACAGCTTCTCTGAGCAAATTCAATCCCATAAACCACAATTGCCCTGAAGACCTGGACATGCACTTTCTCAACAGGTATGGCACGAGGCACACAAGGAGCCTCGGGATGCCTGTGCCAATCTAATAAGTAGCTGCAGCACCCAGGAAAGAAGGATCTGCCTCCATCCCCAGCCACTGCCCACCCCTGCCAAGACAGAGAACGAGGCAATAATTGCTGTAGTGCTTCTGTAACGTCCGTGGGGAGCAGAAATTACACAGGAATATCGAGCCAGATCAAAGCTCGTGCAGTTTTGGCATCCTGCCTCCTGCAGCAGCCTCCAGGAGAGGCTGAAGAGCACAGGAATCACTTGGAACAGCCATGGACACAGCAACCATCCAGCCCTGCAGCACAGGGACACTCTCTACTGCTCTTCCAGTCTGAAAGCAGCACCTGTCCCACCCAGCACAGGCCACTGGATGAAAAAGCACCTTCAGTTTCTGTTGCTATCTTAGCAGAAGGAACTAATTTGGGACATACAGTAACGCAGATTTTTAGGAATCGGGATTTACACCACAGTCTCACTGTGACAGAGATGTTACATTTACATAACCTAGCAGCACATGATTTTCTGCCTCTAAACCCTTTGGTCTCCATAAGCTGCTTTGGTGAGGCCGCCTTCCCTCACACTCACCCACGGGCGAGCCAGCAGCTCGTCTGCAAGCTACTACAGAGCCACTACCCTCATCCCACTTCCCACGGGAGCCTGAGACTGCTCCTGGCTTTAAGACAATCCTACAACTACAACTGTCTTGTATTTCTGGGGTAATAATGTCTCCAAGACTCCCGGTGCAGTCTGCAAGTTGACACATCAGATATTCCACAGGAGATTGCTGTGCACTGAGCAATCACCACAGCCAAACCATTCCAGGATCCTGGAAGCTGGGAAAGACCTCCCAGCTCTCAAGTTAAACTGATAGCACCGTGCCCACTCAGCCCTGTTAGGAAGAGCCTGACAGGCTCAGTCTCTGAACACCTCCAGGGATAGGAACCCTGCTGCTTCCTTGGGCGGCCCATTCCAGTGCAGTTACTTTTCCTGATATTTAAGCAGACCCTCCCCTGGCCCAGCTTGGGGCCATTCCCTCTCCTCCTGTCCCTGTTCCCTGGAACAGAGCCTGAATTTCCCCCAGCTGTCCCCTTCCTGTCAGCGAGGGAGTTGTGCAGAGCCCAAGGTCCCCCGGAGCCTCCTTTGCTCCAGGCTGAGCCCCTTTCCCAGCTGCTCCTGACCCTTCCCCAGCTCCATTCCCATCTCTGGACACGCTCCAGTGCCCTCAATGTTTTCCTGCACTGAGGGTCCCAGAGCTGCCCACACGGTGGCTCAGCAGTGCCCAGGTCCTGATGCCACACCAGTGCTGGGACAGCTCAGGGGGCTCTGGTCTCACCTGGCACAAACCAGCCCAGGTGGCCCAGAGCAGCTACAGCTGCTCCAGGAGCTCATCAGAACAAGCAACACCTGCTCTTCCCATGGCTCCAATTCAAGGGCAGCTACCAGACAAGGGCTCAGGATATCTGGGATCTGCTTTAATCCTGCCTGACAGCGCCGAACAAGAAGTTCCACCTCAGTGCTGTCTGTCCTTCTCAGCGGTTCAGCAGGAGAGACCAGCCCAGCTGAGAAGTGGCCAAAAGGAGCTTCTGCTTCCAGAGCAGACTTGTGGACCACCCCGAGACTGTTCCCACACACAGTACTGGAGGAGCTGGATCCCCAGAATTCACCCCAAACCTGCCACCCCTGCAGTGCCCCGTTCTTGTGCTTGCCACACCGTCAGGGACATTCAGTGCTGTCCTTACCAGAGGAGTTACTACCAAATCAGACCTCACACCACACAACAGCAGGACATCATGGTTTGTAACTCTCTAAGCTGCAATGGCCTCACTTGTGAGCTGCCAGGACTTGAGCTCGTTTCCTCACTTTAACTCAATTCGTGCATTTTCTAGACTACACCACACCAAAACCGGTTTGTGGAGGGAACACAAGAAGATTGGTGGTGCTGTGGATAAGGTCACGTTACAGAACCACTGAGGTTGGAAAAGACTTCCAGGATCAATCCAAGCTATGCCCAATCCTCACCTTGTCCCCAGCCCAGAGCACATCCAAGCGTTCCTTGGACACCTCCAGGGATGCGGACTCCAAGCCTCTCTGAGCAGCCGCTTCAATGAAGAATTCCCCCTGAAACTACACTTCTCATTTCTAACCAGAGACCACAGCTGCCCCTTAGATCCCCTCTGCCCTGTTCATCAGCCCCAGGACAGCTCCGTTCCTCCACACCTGCAGCTCCACCAATCACCAAAGAAACAAACCAAACGTCCCCATCCTGTGCTCTTCACTCTGGCCTCCTCCACCCTCCAACCATGGTGCTCAGGATTAGCACATCTCATAAAAACCATTTCCCCGAGCTAAGCTCCACCCCATGATTGCCAAGGCAAACCAAAGTTGCTCTTGTTTGTTTACTTCCTAATTTATGAAACCCTGTAAGAGGAAACTATTTTCAAGGCTTAATCAACACTGCAAAACAAGCAGATGGGGAAAAAAAAAACAAAACAACAAAAACCACTCATCTAAACAAACACTTTAATCTTGAGGAAACAAGGTATTTTACCAAGAAAAACCCCCATTATTGACAAACAGGAGGCGGCTTAAAGAAAACATTAGAAATAATCAGCTCAGCATCAGCTTGTTTTGAAACTGACTGGAACTGCGGTTTTATTTTCACAGTGATTCCTTATTTTGTTTGAGGCACACTGAGCACTACAGCTTCACAGCAGTTCAAGCTGCTACATCCCACAGTGGTCGATTTCCACGTTTGTTTCACCGAGTGCCCTGTTAACCCTGAATTTTTGGCCTGATGGATGCCACCAGCTTTCTCTACTCAACTGAACAGCCAGTGCTGGGCAGCCAAAGCTCTGCTCCAGCAATGCTGTTATTGCTTCGGGCACTTACAGCCAGCAAAACCACCGGGCATTTGGACCGTGGAATACTCGCTGTGCGAGGAAATTGGCGTAAATTGAAGCACAGAAAAGAAATGCAGCGCCTGGTAGCCCATTAACTTGACCGCAGAGGAAGCACTGGAGGGAAAGGAAGGGCTGATGGCCTCGCATGGCATCCCGCACTCACACAGCTGAGCCCTGCAAGGAAAACAGCTCCACCACGGGCCTCTGGCCTGGCCTGCGAGCCAGCCAGCCCTCAACAGGTCTGCGAGTCCTGGGCTACCGGGCAAAAAGCCTCCAAGGCAAAAAACTCAACACGCTTCAAGAAATAAAACACATGCTCGGGTACGGACGCTCAGTAATAAATAAACCAAGGGGCGCTCACACACGCTACTCCCCACACGACCTGCCGTCAGTAAATCTTAATCAGGCGAAGATCTGGATTGTATTAGCCACGTTCTCCCTCGCCGATTTGCGAGCGGCAGGAGCGCAGCCCTGTCCATCTGAGCGGGCACGGAACCGCTGCACGGCAATGAACCCGGCCCAAACCTTTCACCTGTCGGAGTCTCTCCAGACAAACTCCTGGCAGCCACAACCGCCTGGGGCAGGGAGGGCAAAGGCTGAGCCAGTCCTGGCTGCGCGGAGCATTTTTCGTGCGGGGAAAAGCTCCCGGAGCCCCGCACGGCAGCGGGCACGGGGAGCCCGAGCAGAGGCAGGGGCTCCAAGAGCCCGCAGGAGCCGGGCAGAGCCCCGAGCCCGCCCGGGAATACGGCACAGCCCGCGGACAGGCAGGGGGAACGTGCCCCCACCCCTGCCCCCGCCCAACTCCAGTTATTGTAGTCCAGGAAACAGCCAAATATTTGGCCAGTCACCGGGACCCTCCAAAGCATCCACCCACAGCCGCCCGCTTCTTGACCATTTAAGAGGAAGATCGCCCATAGCCAAGTCCCCATCGGCGCTCACGAGTGTTTACATAACGCGGAACATCCCTCGCAGCCGAGCCCCGAGCACGGGGGCAAAACACGCGGGGAAAGTTGGAGCGGAGGCGCAGCTGCAGCGCCGAGCC
>VWZN01014122.1:6071-28758 GCA_013396955.1 Regulus satrapa | reverse complement strand
GGCTGGGAACGGCTGGGGAGTAATTCCGGGTCAATTCTAGGCGGGTGGGCCGAGCCCTGAGGGGCTGGGCTGGCGCTGGGCCCGTCCCGCGCTCGGAGGGAAGGGGAAAGCCTGAGGGGATTCTCTGGGGATGTGTCTGCTGCANGCAGCGTTTTGGGGAGCGGTGAGCAGCAGCTGTGGCCGTGCTGGCGCAGGCTGCCCTTCCCAAAGCGAGGAATATTGCAGAGTACGAACCGAGCGATCCCCGTTCTGCTTGGGATCCGCATCACCGAGGGATGTTTTGTGTTAAAAACCTGAGCAGTTCACTGCTCATCTGACCCTTTAATTAATGAAAGCTAATTACTGCTGGCTTAAGTCATGCTCGCAACAGAATGTGGTGATGTTCAGCTAGAAACCATCTTTGCTCGCAGAAAAGTGGGAGAATTGCATCACCCACAAGCGGGTTTATTTCTTTCCAGAACGGTTTAGAAGTGGGGAGCCGGCAGGAGTTAATCCACGTGGCTGTAGCCCAGTGAGCCCTGAGCCTGGCTTCAAACCTCCTCAGGGACTTCCAGCTCGGTTTCAGCTACCCAGGGTGGAGGGGAGATTGGAAAGGAGGAAGCCGTGCAACTCTGCACCACGCTGTCCTTTCCTGAGTCCTAAAAAAATGTAAGCAAGCTTATCCTGAAGCCCTTTTATGGGGTCAGTTTCAGACTATCTGCAAGAGCTCAGATTTTTCTCGGTGGAGAAAGTTCTGAGCACACAGCCAGCTTCAGATGTGGGGAGTCGGAGGGGGAAGATGTTTGTGCCATTTTTTGATGGGCCAGTTGTGACTTGTGTGAATTTTAGGTGTTGCTGGCAGAGATCCAAGCAGGAGAGGAAACGCTGAAATGGGATGAGTAAGGTGATGCTAAATACTGGCTCCAGCTGCCCTGAAGAAGCAGGAGAGGTGCTGGGGGGCTGCTGTGAACTCCTTTTTGGCTCCTCTGCTGCCCTGGCAGTGGTGTGGCTGCAGAAGCAGCAGCCAAATGTCACCCAGCAAACAGAACACGTTGAGAGAGCACGACCTCCGTGTAAAAAAGCTGCAGATGGGGGTTTGTTCCCAATTTCACTTCTGTTTGCTCTTTCCCCAAACGGGCTGGCCAAAATGCTGCTCCCTAAACACCTGCCAGGACGAGGTGCAGGAGGAGTCAAGCGCTTCCTTTTCCCAACCTTCTGGTGGTGTTTGCTGTGCAGATGGTGGCGATTCCGGGGGGGCCGTTCACCATGGGCACCCAGGAGCCCCAAATCCAGCAGGACGGAGAGGGGCCTGCCCGGAGGGTCCACATTGACGGCTTCTACATGGACCAGTTCGAGGTCAGCAACCGGGACTTCGAGGCCTTTGTCAACTCCACGGGCTACGTCACTGAGGTGAGGCACCAGGGCACCCCGGGATCGCCAGCTGGAGCCCAGGCTTCCCTTCCTGAAGGGTGTCACGATGCCTCTCTGGGATTGGCACGCCCCGGTGTT
The DNA here is from genome assembly GCA_013396955.1 of Regulus satrapa. NCBI lineage: Eukaryota > Metazoa > Chordata > Aves > Passeriformes > Regulidae > Regulus > Regulus satrapa. Next base: position 27,270 of record VWZN01014122.1, on the reverse strand, counting down.
TCTGATGGAAGTAGTGCAGAGAGGAGGAATGGCCTGTCCTCGCTGTCCTGGCTGAAAGGGCGTTCAGGTGATTGTGGCTGTGTTCAGTGATTGTCACCTGAACTCATGGTGGTCTCTACAGGGGGTTTTGGGGGTGGTTTGCTTGAGATTTTTTGACACTTGGGTCCTAAAGCTCTTTGTACCAGTACAGGTTAGGGTTTCCTTGTTTTAGAGAAACTTGGAGAAAGGATTTGCCCAACTGAGCTGGCCAAGGCCTTCGCGGGCTGGCTCAGCCCAGCTCCTTGCTGGTGCCAGAGAGCCCCGTGCCTGAGGACAGACAATAGCAATGCAGTGACAATTGTCTGCGTGTTCCTGGGAACAATGGGCTCAGAATATTTTGAGCCTCCTCCCAGCAAGGAGCCACCTGTGCCTGAAGCTCAGATCCCTCCTGACAGGTTCCTACGCAGCTTTGACAAAGCCCTGACAGCCCTTTTAGGCAAATGAAAGCCTCCTAACGAGCAGGTCTCAAAGGAGGCACTCTGCTGAATTCCCTTGATGAACTGGTTCTCATTTGGAAGGCAGGATCCTCTGGTTGGATGAAGAGCTTCCTTTGTCTACTTTTTTCTGGTTTTTAGCTTGATAATTATGAAAAAAGGTGATTTAACTATTTTGAGTTGGAACAAAGCTTGCTTATTGGGAGCAGCTGCTGGGATGAGCACGTGTGTGTGGTGGGGTTATGTGGAATCACAGAATAGCCTCAGCTGGAAGGGACCACAAGGATCATCAAGTCTGACCCCTGTCTCTCCACAGACACCCCAACAACCCCACCCTGTGCCTGGGAGTGTTCCCCAAATGTTCCTGCAGCTCTGGCAGGTAGAGCTGCATCACGTGGGCTCTGTTTCAGGCTTCATGGCTCAGCTGGTGTAGCTGAGTGCTCCAATTACACCTCCTCCCTTTTTTTTCCTCTTGGTGTGTACTGCAATTGATCAAAATTATTTGTATTTTTTATTCATTTGGGTTTATATAATGATTGAGTTATTTTAAACTCTTTATTGTTGTAGCAGCCCTTTAGAACATGGTACTAGTGATGATAGAGCAGAGAGTGACAAGGCTCAAGTTTTTTATTGTGATTCCCAAAGGAAAAAGAAGAGGAATGAAATGTGCCCTTTCATATTACATTGATGACTGCAGCATTTGAAAGAAGTAGGGACAATCAGAACTGTGTTTTTAATTAATGAAAGTAAAAATACGTGCAGAAGCTCAGTGAGCTGCCATCTGCCCAGTGGCTGCTGAACAGAAACAACATCCAGAGAAAAAAAAATCCCTTCTTTTCTGTTCCAAAACAACTTCTGAAAGAGAGCTCAAATTCAGTATTAGAATTTGTTTGGTCGAAGATTGGACTTCATGGTCTTGGAGGTTTTTCCCACCTTAACGATTCTCTGGATTTTCTTCTCCTTGATAAAGCCAAGCTGTGAATGTTGAGTATGGTTCTGAGAATAGCATCCCTTTGATGACATAATGCTCAAATCCTGTTCTTTCCACAGGCAGAGAAGTTTGGTGACTCTTTCGTGTTTGAGGGGATGCTGAGTGAAGCAGTGAAGGCTGACATCCACCAAGCAGTGAGTAGCACAGCAGGGGGAAATTCCCTTAGCAACCCCTGGGCTCTGTTGGCAGTCACAGCAGGGAAAACTCGACTCTGTGATGTCCCCAAAGCCAGGTGCAAAAATGGGGATTATGGAGAGGTGTTCGGCCAGCCATCATGGACTGAAGTAAGGAGGATTTGCAGTCTCTTCTCTGTCCTTTTTCTTCCAAAACCAAAAACATCTATTCCTGATTAGTGAGAGCTGGTATCAACCCCTCGTTGTCTCTTTTTGCCCCTACCCGAGACATTCAGGCTGAGTCTGTAAGAGCCCTTCTGTTGTGAATGGCTGTGGGTTTTGATGTTTCCTCCTCTACATGAGATCCTGTGTTCATTTGCTGCTTTTCCTGCTCCCCTCATCCCTCTGGGCACCACAGTGATCCGGGGAGGGGCAGTGCTGGCTACTCTGGAGCTGATCCAGTTTTCCTGTTGAGTAAAAGTGAATACTGGTTTGAAAAGCAAGTTCTGTAGTAAATCTTCCCTGCCCTCCCTTTCCTTTTCTTCTGTTGTGAATGTGCTGCTGAGCTTCATTTACCTCCTCATTGAGAGGTCAGGTCCCCTTCGCAGCTCTTGGCAGATAAGCAGATTGTGTCCTGTTGCCTGTCTCCTGGATGAGTTGATCTGCTCTGAGCACAGGTTTGGACAAAATCACCTCCCGAGGTCCCCTCCTGTCAGAATTATCCTCAGCTCAGATGGGGCACAGTTTGATTTTTGTTTGCAAGGGGCAGCCTGAGAGATGGGAGATTTCAGGAAGCCCTGTATGAGTGTGTGCTGTGAGGCTTTGGCAAAGGACGTGGGATTTGGGCTCCTCCTGCCAGGGAAGGAAGATTACAAGTGCAGTTTGTAATCTTTTAATTCAGGACTACCATTTGTGCACTGGGGGAGATAAGGCTAAATTGCAGTTCCCACCACCAGCTTAACTGATGCTAAATCCATCCATGGATTTGTTCTGCCTTCATAAAAAATAATAAAAAATACAAATAAAAAAATGAATGGCTCATCCCATCTTCTCAACAGTCAGTATAGGAGAAATTCCTTTTGCTGTGTTGTTCTGTGATGCAGAAATCCCTAAGCCAGGTTCTGTGTTTTAAAACAAACAAACAAACCCCAGGAATGCTGCTGTAAGCTCAGCCTTGGCAATTTTGTAAACAGAGTCTTGGGAGCCGCTTTCCTGAGCATGTCAGCCAAATTTCCAAGTGTTGGCTGCAGTGCTCTCAGGACAAGTGTTATGCCAGAGGCCTGGGATGGAGCCCAAATTGGTCTCTTTTGGCTGCTGCTTTATGAAGGTTTTTGGGAGCTCTTAAAAGTAAACTTGCTGTTAAAAGTCACCTTCTTCAATCCTAACTATCAGATGAAAAGCAGAAAGAAGATGTAAGTACTGGTGTGTTACTGGCACTGCAAATCCCTCCAGCCAAACAATGGGAGAAAGGATTGTGGTTTTCCTTTGCCTCGGTGGCTCAGGAGTGTTTTGACAAGGATTTTCTCCAGGTGAAGCACAGGCGTGTGAAATACAAATGTGAGTACAGGAGAAGAGCTACAGGAATGTAAATTTTCAAGCAGTGTTTCACATGCAGTGAAACAACTGGGGAAAGGTGAAAGTGGAGGTATTATTAAATGAAATAATTTTTAACATAAATGATGAGCCTGTGTGTGTCTGTTGGGGGATTTTCTCTGTTTGACCACTTTGTCTTTTCCAGTTCTTAGAGGAGATTTGTCAGAGCCTCAAAGCCCTTGGCTGGGGGCAGAGCTGGGGCTGGTGGCAGCTGCTGCAGGAGTGACCCAGCTGAGCACGTAGGGTGATTGTTGGAGCTCTGGGTGTGCCTTTCCTGGAGGTGAGGTGGGCTCCCAGATAGCCACGGACAGGAATGTGGGCTGGAAGGGAAGCAGTAAAAAGGGGTGTAGCAGCCAGTGATGGAATTGTTGCAGATTGCTGAGAACTCGGGTCTTAGTTTTGGCCTCCAAGTTTGTGGTGGTCACGTGGCAGAGAGGGAGGATTTAGTGAAGGAACTGGGGAGGGATCCTTCAAATGGAAAAGGATTTTGTGGGGCAAGGGGGAAAGGTCCTTTGTAGCTGAAATTATTTGTGTGGGCTTAACAAGTTTTGAGAGCTTGACATCTGAAATTTTTCACATGCAGCTTGGAGAAGAGAAAGCTCTGGGGAGAGCCCCTGCCAGTGCCTAAAGGAGCTCCAGAAGAGATGGATGAGGACTTTGGAAAGGGCCTGGAGGGACAGGACAGGAGGAATGGCTTCCTGCTGCCAAAGCTAGATGGGATATCGGGAAGGGATTGTTCCCTGGGAGAGTGGGCAGGCCCTGGCACAGGTGCCCAGTGGGGCTGTCCCTGGATCCCTGGCAGTGCCCAAGGCCAGGCTGGACGGGGCTGGGAGCACCTGGGACAGTGGGAAGTGTCCCTGCCATGGCAGGGTGGCACTGGATGGGCTTTGAGGTCCCTTCCAGCCCAAACCATTCTATAATTCCATTTTATTCTGAGGGGATTTGAGAGTTCTTGCCAATCCCTGCCGGAGTTTTCCTTGCTGTCCAGGTACCTTGGAAAAAGGAACCAGGATGGCACAACAGGAGTGCAGCCTCTGTGTTTGTTCACTGGAGAGTAGTGGGGACATTGTTATTCTTGGCTCGTGGAAGGCATAAAAATTAATTTTTGCATCAAGGCCAGATCAATTCTGCACTGGAGAGCCTGAGAGCATACAAATGTGTGCAGTGCCTTTGTCTGTAAGGGAATTTGGGGTCTGGAATGCATTGGAATTGGCTCTCTGGAGCTCAAACAGGCACTAAGTTCTGGCCAATCCAGAGCTATGGGATGCTACTTCCATCCCCGTTTGTATGGAAATCTCTGCAGTGGTCTGGGGCTGTGCAGTTGCCTGTTTCACAACTGGAACCATTCTGCTTTTCAGCTGAACAGCTCCAAGTGCTGCCGAGAGGAGCCCTGCTTGCAGGTAGGACAGCAGTGCCAGTGTGGGCAGGGTGAGCTGTTCCTTGCAGCCCCCAGTGCTTCAGCTGCTCCCTGCCAGGAGCTGGAAGATGGAGCTATTGAACTGCTCATCTGTGGGTTTGTGTGCTCTACTCCCACGGCTGGCATAAAGAGGGATGTGCAGGAATTCTCCCTGGGAATTGCCAGGAATATAAACCCGCAATGGAAGTTGATATTATTTATCAGAACCGCAGCGTTGCGGCAGGGCTCGGCTTGTGCCTCAGGCTGGGGAGAGATCCTGCACATCTCATTTCCTCACAGCTCATGTGCGCTTGGTTATTGGAAAAAATGACCACTCGGAGTGCACATTGAGATGTTGGCTGGAAATCAGACTGCCGGAGGTGTCTGCCTTCATCAGGAGTATCAGTTCCTCAAAAGAAGCTTCTTCTGATTCCAAAACTTGCACTTAATGAATCTGACTGGATTTTAGCATCACATATTTGTGGTTATTTCTCTTGGAGGATTGACAGGGCTATGAAGTTTTACGGTGTCTGAACCGAAGTTCAGTGACCTTTCCTTACGCAAAGAAAAGGTCCCTTCATAAAAGTGCTTGTTTCCCATCTAGTCTGAAATATTTTCTGTAGCTGATGACTTACAAAATAAAATTAAGTACATTTTAAAGCTGCCTTTCCTTGGTGTGCAGTTTCAAAGTGCTGTGAAATACTGGATGTTAAGGCAGATAATATCAGTGTTCAACATTAAACAAACCCCCTTGCTTCCGTTCCTGAGCTCATGAGGGAGGCCATTAAAGTTAGAGCATAAGAGTGAGAACAGATTCTTCTGTAATTAGAGCTTTGTAATTGGGACTCTTAATTGATGGAATAATAGCATGGGAATTGCAGGAGCTGGCAAAATCAATCCTAGGCTGGCTGGGCTTGGAAGGGACCTCTGGAGATGCAGCCCCTGGTGCAGGTGTGAGTTACCTGCTGGACAAACACTCTGCTAACTGTGAGTTTGGGTCTGTGTGTGACACAAGTTCCCAGTCCTGGCTCAGTCCTGGTCCATAATTACAGCAGGTTTGTTCTCTGCAGGGACAGTGAAGTGGATCCATTGCACAGTAATTATTTTTATTTCTTCAACTTCTCACCCTACTAAAACTGTTCCATTTTCCGTCTGCCTCTTTCTTTGGTAGTTCATTAATCAGTGCTCAAGGTTTAGGATCTGGCTTAGAGGAGGAAAAACTGTCAGAGATTTATGTGTATCTGCCTTAGATGGATAAAAGAAAACCTCATCCAAAAATTATGTTTTTGACTGAATAACAGTTTTTTCCTCACATCCTACCAAGATGCTAACAAGATCCTTTTGCATATTAAAGATGTACAGACCACAAAGATTAACACCATCTGATTTAAACAAGTGGTAACCTATTAAGTCAGCTGCTGAACTGGATTGTTTTTTTAAGAGCCCAGCATTTAATAAATGATTCTTCAAGTGGTTTCCAGACTTGGGCTACTTTTCACTCAAAATCTCTTTTCACACACTTAATTGTGAAATTCTTACTCTGCAGTCAGTTTTGTTTCTTCCCAGCTGTTTATCCTGACCCGGTCTAAGGCTTTGCTACATTCAAATAGCATTAGAAAATGCTGTAGCACAAAAAAGATGATGTTCGGTGCCCTTTGTCTGGACCGCATCATGAATTTGTCATCATCTTGTGGGCCTGACTTAAGGTTCAAATCTACAGCTTTGTTATTTCAGGGGACTTGCTGCTTGATGGAAATGCTGGAGTCTGAGCCAAGATGAGCTACGCTGTTGAGTTTATTTTTGGTAGTTTTTTGAGTACACTAATCTGATTTGAATTTGAGATTTGCTCCTCGAGTGGGGGTTGTTTCTCTAGAACGTGACCCGTGTCCTGACTAATAAATGTTTTCATGGCTATGGGCTGGGTGGCTTTGGGGTGGTTTTGAGGGGTATTCCCCAACTGCAGTAGCAGCAACAGGGCAATGCTGCCCGTGAAACTCGCTCGGTGATGTTCCCCACTCTAATATTTTTCCTACATAAATTTAGGAAGGAATTTTCCTCAAGGTAATTTGTGAAGTAGTTGAAAAAGCTTGCCACGGTGAGGTAATGGAGCAATTAGAGTTAGGCTGTCCCAGCCTACCTGGAGAGGAGCAGGGGATACTTGGAGGAGAGTTTGCTGCAGGCTGGCAGTGGGAGTTGAGCTCTGCAGGCTGCTCCGCCCGGTGCAGAGCTCGTGGCTCGGAATTCATTGCTGGAGCTCTCTGCGGTGTTATCACACCGGGCTCCCTTTTCACAGTGCTTCGAGTCTGTGAGAAGCAGAACAGGGAGTTCTCAAGGTTTAATCCTGGAGGGGAGAGCTGGATAATCCCCGTTCCCAGCTAGATCTGCCCAAAACAAGCCTTTGTGCTGCCTCTCTGCTCCGGGAAGCGTTTCCCTGGGCACGAGGGTGTGAGGATTGCAGGGCAGGTGAGGGTAACCTGGGACAGGTGACGTGCTGCAAGAATTAACCAAAGCAAGGGGACTGTCCTCTGATTCAAGAGCTGTTCAGCAGCATCCGCTGCTGTTGTGACAGCAGGAATCTGTTGCAGTGCACAGAACGTGTTTCGGAGGGAAGCAGAATGTGAAGTGTTATGAAAGTAACTAAGCTCATTATTGGCAAGGGAGGACTTGGCTGTATTAACTGTGATGTTGTAATATCTCTGTCTAATTAGCTCTTCTGCTAATTAGATTTAGAGCAATTAGAAGCTTTAAAGACTTGTGAGAAGTTCAGTGAGAGAGCTGTAGATTTCAGGTAGGAGATTTCTGGAAGGAGCAGCGCGGGGTGTGTTCACCAGGGCCAGGGGCTGCCTTAGAGGAGTCTCCAGGGAATTCTTGCAGGCTCTCGGTGCTCCCTCCCTGTTTTCCCAGTCCCAGCACTGGATGTGTGCCTGCTCTGGGTGCTCTGCAGAGCCCGGCAGCCATTTGGTGCTCAGCTCAGCAGAGCCACAACCGGGAGCTGTGCACACGCAGTGCTCTCCTGTGGAGAGAGATTTTTCTTGGGTTAAAATAAACCAGCCTGATTGAAAGCATCTGCTTTTTCTTTTGCATCACAAAAATGTTTTCCAAAATTAAAGTCGTCTAAAGTGTAAATCTTTGCAGTCTCCTGCAGAGATGTTTTTATCTAAAACCCAGCAGTTTAATTTACAAAAATATGTTGTGCTTAGAAACTGTCGAAATCTTTCTTGTGATCTTTCAGATTGTAGCTTTAGCAAATGGTTCTGCTGCTCTTTTATTTTCCTTAAATAGCTGTAAAATGCTAATTTTGGATTTCTGTCCTATTTTCAGTATAGTTTAAAGGTCAAACCTCAATATTTTGGAATATTGACAAGGAAATGGTTAAATCAGACTGGTTTTAAACCTCTTGACTGTTGAAGCTTCAGTGCTGCGAGAGGTGAGCAGAGTATCTGCAGGAAGGTCTCGTTTTGGGGTTCGAATGCTCAGTACCAGAGCTGTAATTCCCTGTGAGACATAAGATTTTCTCATGCTTTTTGCCAAGGGCAGTGGCTCTGCCTGGGGTGGGAATGTCCTTTGTTAGCCAGAGCTGGGCTTGGCACGGTGCTGCCGTGCTGGGGAGGGCAGAGAGGCTCTGTAGGAGCTGTCATTGCCTGGGGGGTCCCACTGAGGGGGACAGCACGTCTGGGTCACCCACAGGCAGCTGGGAACATCTTTGTTTCAGTGCTGTTTGACTCTCAGGTGTTCCTGTGGAAGGGAGGGTGTGCACACCCCGGGTGGGAGCACCTTCCCAGCCTGGAGCAGTCCTGCGGCCTCCCCAGGCATTTCCCAGCCCTTCCCCAGGGCTCCCAACAGCTCTGCAGCTTTAGTCCAGGACTGCTGGTGGTTTACAGGGAGCTTTTAGGGACCCAGATGTGCTGTAGGCAAAATCTGTGTGCGGAGGGGGGAGGAGGGAGGGCTGTCAGGACAGTGTCAGAGCACAGCCTCACCACGTGCTCGAAACCCAGGATCAAGGTGTTGGGCACTTCTGCTGGTTCTTCCTCCTGAAATATCCAAGTGAGCCATTTTTTGTGTGCCTTGGACACAAACAATCTCTGTGGCATTGATCATCTTTTTTCCCACACGTGTAATTACATATTCTGCTGAAGGATGCAGCTTCCCCCTAGAAAATGCTGTTAACATTGTCTGACCAGACTGATTCTGGGTCTCCTCAGCATGCAGTGACTTTTTGGACTTTGTTCTGAAGATTTGGTGAGTTAAAGGGAAGCAGTCTTGGCACATTCCCTACCTCAGTGAATAACACTCGTCAAAGTCAGTCTAAGACTGACCAGCCTCTGGGTTGTTTACCTCCTAAGGCATTCCAGGCTTATTTCCTTTGATTTTTGTTCTTTACAGACATTATCTCTGCAATAGGAGTATTTTGGAAGCTGCTGGAATAAACCCACTATTGATGGGTGGCATAAATGTTCCTTTTTTTGCCTCAGTGAAGGTCCCATGATTAAAATAAGTATTTCTAAGTGAACATGAATCAGAACATAACAGTTAAGCATGACCTCCTCTGCTTGGAAATAAGCCTTATAGAAGAAATCCATAAAGAATGTCTTCCAGGAACAATTCCTTGGCGTTGAAGCACCAAATTTGGAACTTCTGGTTTGAGAGAACTACTCAGTGTCTGCATTGCTGCAGAGGATTTTGGCTGTGTGATGTTTCCCAGCAAACCAGCTGGGGGGGGGAGAGAAAGGCTTCATGCTTCACTTCCCTTGTGTGGTTCTTCTGTCTCCACCTTCTGGAAGCTGAGAGCAAATCATTTAAAATCAGCTTAGTGGGTTAATGACCTGGAAAGCAAATGTGTCGCAAGATGTGTGTTTGACCCCCAGCTAAAGGGCATCACCAGGGGGTTCTTTCAGTGATCTCAAAACACTGAGTCCAGGGAGCAAATAATTAGGGTGAAAATGCTCTAATTTAGGGCAAAATGGTTTTTTGTTTTGTTTTGTTTTTCTCTCTGCAGATTGTATCAGACTGAAGTCGGCCAGGAGGGGAAATTCATACAGGCATGGACTGGTTTGGGTTGGAAGGGACCTGGTGGTGTTTCAGAAAATCCCTTAGCTGGGAATTTAAGTGTCTTTCCCTGCTGCTCTTGTCCTTTTCCAGGTGGCAGCTGCTCCCTGGTGGTTGCCTGTGAAAGGAGCCAGCTGGAAGCACCCTGAGGGCCCTGACTCCAGCATCTCCAGCAGGTGAGCCTGAGCACCCATTCCATCACAAAACAGTGCTGGTGGGTAGCCCTGTGGAAAAAGGGCTTTCATTTAGGCACCCGTTTGCTGCTGCTTCTGGCACTGTTCTCCCACCTTGTCCTGTGCTGCATTCCATGGCCATGGGGCCCCGAGGTCTGTCAGCAGCGTGCTGATGGAGCCTCAGGGTTTGCTGCTCACGTTGCTGTACCAGCAGCGAGTGAAACACAGCAGGACCTTCCAGGGGTCAGGAACTCCAGGGCAGACCTGGCTTTGGAGAGGGAGAGTAAATCCTCTCTGTGTGCACACTCCAGGAGTCTGGCTAGGGTGAACTCTTCCATGTGGGATTCGGAAGCCTCTTTCTCTGGCAACAGATGACTGAAGAGTTTTGTGGTTTTTTTACTGTGTTCTGATTCCGGAAAAAGCAGATGAGTCAGATGTGACCATCTAGAATCTCTGAATGCTTTGGAAAACCCTGCTTTTTCTTACAGCTAGTGCCACGCTTTGCCTGCACGAACCCTGAAACGTGCTGATCCTTGTCTTCATACAATTGCTGTCCATTCTGAAGTGGGATGAATTTTAGGCCTAGAAAATCAAATTACTCTCTTCATTTGGGACCTCTAACATTGCAACTGCTCCTCTCACTGGACAGGTGGCAGTGAAGTTGGCCCTTCATCAACTAGTGGAAGTTTCTAACAGCGTTTTGAAATCAAATCAGACTCTCTAGCCTAGATCTAGTAGGTTTTTGAGTCCTCTAAGGACAGGACTTCGTTAGTGCACTATCATCTGATGGCTGAAGCACTCAGTAACGAGTTGTCTGCTCTCCAAGGGCAAGGGAAGAATTATCTGAGGCAAAAATAGAGATAATAGCTGGAGGCGTTGTTAGGGGGAGCCAGGAATTGAGGTCAGAGCCAGCAGACAGGAGCTGGAAGCCTGCCATGAAATTCTGGGCTTGTGCAAGGGTGGTGCAAACCTGGCCTGGCACAGCTGCTGGGAACCTGCCACGTGCAAGTGGCCCTGTGGATTGACAGGGATAACGCTGGGTTCTTAGATGGAACTTCTTGTATGAAGTTCCTTTCTCTCCTGGACCCTCAGCTCTGGAAGTGTCTTGGTCTGTTGGAGGCTTGGATGGGGAGGATCCTTCTGCAAGAATGTCTGGGCATTTTTTCCTGTGTTTTTCTGGAAAAAGAGACCAACATTTTAATGGCAGTCCTGGAACCGAGCCCCATTAAAGATGGGAGCCCTTTGCAAACTGTGGGCTGCTTAAAGCACCCAAGGAATGTCACTTCATTTTTTTCCCTGCTCAATTTCTGCAGTTAGTTTCCTGCACTGGTGCTGCAAAAGCTGATGTTGGTAAGACTCTTCTTCATGTCACTTCTTCAAAACTCCACAGCTAAGAGCAAGGAAGTGAATTGTTTTCTCTTCCTTGCTTCCTTCTGATGGCTGCCTTTCCTTAAGTAGCTTCTTTCCTGTAAAATCACCTGGGGCCTGCTCCAGCTGCATCTCCTCAGTGCTGGTGTCACGCTGTGCTGTGCGGCCCTGAGGAGCTCCTGCTGTTCCTTTTGTTGCCAGAATGGACCATCCAGTCCTTCACGTTTCCTGGAATGATGCCGTGGCTTTCTGCACGTGGGCAGGGAAGCGCTTACCCACGGAGGCTGAGTGGGAGTACAGCTGTCGAGGGGGCCTTGAAAACAGGTACCTGTCCCTGACCAGGGGCTGAGCTGGGTTTTGCCAGGTACAGGAGGGGTTGTGAGGGGTTTGTTAGCCTCAGAACTGCTCTGCAGCCAGGCTGGGAGAGCTGGGGGGGCTCACCTGGAAAGGAGAAGGTTCCAGGGAGAGCTCAGAGCCCCTTGCAGGGCCTGAAGGGGCTCCAGGAGAGCTGGAGAGGGACTGGGGACAGGACAGGGGGAATAGCCTTAAGGAGGAGGGGAGGTTGAGATTGAATATTAGGAAAAATTTATTGCAAGGGTGGGCAGGCCCTGTCACAGGTGCCCAGAGCAGCTGGGGCTGCCCCTGGATCCCTGGCAGTGCCCAAGGGGCTGGAGCAGCCTGGGACACTGGGAGGTGTCCCTGCCATGGCAGGGGTGGCTCTGGATGGGCTTTGAGGTCCCGTCCAGCCCAGCCCAGGCTGGGTTTGTGTTATTGTATTTGTGTTATTATTCTGTATCACACTGACTTTTAATTAAAAGTGTTTGACAGCTGCTCTGTTTGTCATTTCCCAGGCTTTTCCCGTGGGGCAACAAACTGCAGCCCAAAGGGCAACACTATGCCAATATCTGGCAGGGAGAATTCCCCACCAATAACACAGCAGAGGATGGCTACAAGGGAACTGCACCTGTAAGTGTGCCTCTAAGACAATCCAGCATATGGAAATCTTAATCTTCTTAAAATGAAGGTCTGTCTTCAGGAGGATGAGCCATGGCTCTTTTCCATCCCATTGCTCTTTCATTTTAGTTTTTGAGTTACATTAAATTTCACTGCAGGCTTGAGCATTATCAAGGGACTCTTTTGCAAACTAATTGAAAAGTAAAGATTACTTTCATTTTAACTTCTAGTTTCTCTCAAACTGACCTCTTTTCCCCCTTCCCAGGCAGTTTGTAGTCAGAAGCTGAAATACTTTCTGCCTGCACTTCTGGCCTCGCAGTTTTGTGAACTCAAAAGTCACACAGTAGTTTAAAAGAAATTAAACTTCCCTTTTGGGGAAAGGTTGAGCCTGTCTACTGTAACAACCAGAGTGGAATTTTCAAGGCAATCAAGAATGTGAATGAATTATTTAATGGTAGTTAAGTAAATCCAAAAGTTTCATCAGAAGAGGAGTCTGCACAGGCAGGAGTTGGCTTTTCCTTGGTGGGAGGGGAATCTGGGAGCTGTGAGCGGGATCAAGTCACCAATACCAGGGTGTCTGCTGGTCAAACAGTGCCTCTCTGGAGAGAGGATCAGTGTCCAAAAGCAGCGAGGAGATGCTGTGTCACACTGCAAAAGGGTGCTGAGGACACAGAGGTGATCTCAGCTTTCCATCCTGTGTGCCATAAATGCAGGAGTGTTGCAGTTCTGCACTGCTGAGCTGCTCTCTGCTTTTGGGGCTCCTCAGAGGGCACCCTCAGCAGGCTGCTCTGAGGATTCAGAGCCTGTTTTGTGAGGAGTGGTTCCAGAGCTGCGTTCCCTGTCCTTGCAGGTCTCTGCCTTTCCCCCCAATGGTTATGGCCTCTACAACATGGTGGGGAATGCCTGGGAGTGGACATCCGACTGGTGGGCTGTGCACCACTCCCCCCAGGACCTTCACAACCCTGTAAGTGTTTGCTTGGCATCATGTGGAGTGCAGAATCCCCTCTTATTTTTGAAGGCAAGCCAGTAAATTATGAAACCCCCCAACAGTCTGTGTGCAGAATTCCATCTATTCCTTGTGCCCAATCCCCAGCATAGCCTGCATCTCTCCAGTGCTAGAAAGCTGCTTTGAAGACTTTGGGTATTCAATTGAGTATGTTAAACTTTTCCTGAGCTCTGACCCTCTGGAAGAATTCAGAGCCCAGCCCAGAGAACACATCCTATATTTAGGTTACACTGCCTTGTGCTCTGCAGAGACTGAAGAGCTGGGCTCTGATAGATCTGGTGTTAATCAGTTCTAATGTCTCAGAAGGTAACTGCAGCCTGGCTATTTTGGGACACCTTTTCACATGAGGAGGTTCAGTTTCCTTACCCATTTAACCAGCAAAACCCTTTGGAATTCACTTTGAAGTGCTCTGCCTCAGACATTGGATTCTGACAATCAGTTTGCATCTGAGAAACCCCTAAAAGCCTCTTTGTTAACACCTAGCTTTTAAACACTTTCTGAAGTGTCAGGGTTTTAAACTTCAGCAAACTCTTGGAGTTTCACAGAGCAAAATTCACAGGGCAGGTGTTCCTCCATCACCTTAATCCAGCAGGGAAGTGCTGCTGCCTTGGCATCATCAACACCAAAGTGTCTCACTTAAATGAATTATTCTTATGAAGGTGCCTCACTGCAGACATAGAATCCCAGACTGGTTTGGGGTTGGAAGGACCTCAAAGCCCATCCTGTGCCACCCCTGCCATGGCAGGGACACCTCCCAGTGTCCCAGGCTGTTCCAGCCCCTCGGGCACTGCCAGGGATCCAGGGGCAGCCCCAGCTGCTCTGGGACCTGTGACAGGGCCTGCCCACCCTACTAGGGAAGGATTTCCTCCCTAGAAATGTAAGTGATCCTTTAGCAGAGAGAGCCAAGTGTGTGTGTGAGGTGAATCAAACCACAATCCCTTTAGGGGTGGTTTTGTGGAGCCTTATGGCTCTGATTTTTTTTGGTATGAGCTGCAGTTCTCTGTTTGGAAACCAATTGCTCTCAATACAGAGTCACCATGCACTGAAAATCACCATGCACCATCAGAAAGCCTTTGTATGATATAAGGAAAGAAATACAGCTTCATTTGCATTAACAAAAAAAGCTTCTGGTTTTTTTTTCTTTTTTAGTAACTTTTAAAAGAACAATCCTCCTTTTGTAAGCTTTGGTAATGGAATGCACAAGCACTTAAGTAATCAGACTGGAATATGGCTGTTGCAGTATTCCAGTGCAGAATAACTGTGCTAATTTACAGTAAACTCTGGGGTTTAAATCTGGGATCAAAGTCTGCACAGCCCTTTGCACCAGGCAGCCAGTGCCCTTCCCCTGCAGTACCAGCTGGTGCACTTCTCCAGGCCAGGCCATCAAACAGTGGTGTTTGACAGAACAGACATTTGCTTGTTTTAAGCAAATGTGACCTTAATTGCTGGGCTGTGATTAGCTTTTAGTGAGGGGAAGCACAGCCGAGGCAGTTTCCTTCATCTGTAAGTGAGATATGTGCACAGGCAAATATTAGCACTGCAAATGCTGATGATGTCTATTGGTTTTCTGATTTTCTGACATCTTTGCCAGTTGATTTATGATAAACTCTTTACCTTTAGTGGTTCTAAATAAGAGAATGGTCTTTTGTAATAGAATAGATTAATGGAGGATACTACAGCAGATTTCTGCAGGGGGTGAAGTGTTTCAGGGCTGTAATCCTCCTTCAGAGGCTGTGGGGATCAGTTTAACTGCTCTGGGACTTTTGTTTTGGTTTGGGTTTTTTTGGGGTTTTTTTTTGTTTGTTTGTTTGTTTGGGTTTGTTTTGGGTTTTTTTTTTTCCAAAAAACCTTTGATGCTCAATTTTTGCTTAGTGGAAGATATTTGTAATTAATAAGAAGATGTCCCTAATGAGCCTTTGGTTCACACACTGCTCAGTACAGGTCATTCCTTTGTAATTGCTGACACAGGATAGATTTAGGGCTTTCTAACCCTAACCAAAAATGTTCCTCTTGGTTTATAAAATGTCTTTGGAGCCAGTAGCACAGATTGCTGCTCAGCACTGCAGCATTTAGGGGAAATCCTGCTCCACAGCCCCATTGTTCTGCTTTGTCTTGTTCCTGTGGACCTTTTTTTAGGTCAGTTTTCTCCTGGCTTCCCTTCAGATGAGATTCCCGTGCTGGTTAGAGCCTTGTCTCAGAGCAGGGACTGTGCATCCACGTGCAGGTGTTGCCAGGACCATTTCCAGAGGCCTCGGAGCGGGAGCAGGGCTGTGCTGTGCAGGAGCACCCAGGCTGGGAGCAGCGGATGCTGCCTCAGGGAGTGGCTTTCCTTCAGCGTTTGTGTGCCATTAAATGCAGAGATAGGCCAAATTCCTTTTCACACGTGTGAATTTTGGCAATGAACACCAAGCTGCTGCCATTTGTGTGGTGAACTTTGACACAGAGCAGTCAGACTTGGGGGGTGCAGGCAGGAGCTTCTGGAGTATCAGTATCAACTCTTGAGGTTTTGTGCTCAGTTACAAATGTTCCTCTGGGGTAGATTCTTCTAGAACATCACCCCTGGTAATTCAGATCTGGGTGGGAGGCAACTGTTCCCCCAGAGACAGGGTAGGAGGGTGGGATCCGTGCCAGGGTGGTCACTGAGGAAAGCTGGAGCTCATTTCCCTCCTGGTAAAATCCTCTAGGATTTTTCCTTTCCTTCCTTTCCCTGGTACCAGGCATTATCAGTGGGCAGCTACTGGCTTGCTCAATATTTGCAGCACTGGGGAGGGAGCTCAGTTACTGTCACCTGCAAATCCTGTACAGCAGAATTATTTCAAGCTGCCTGACTCAGACCCCACTGACATGGTGTCTGAAATATTTGTGCTTGCTCCTTTTCCACATCCCCACTCCCTGGAATCAGCAGTGATTCCCTGTACTGACCAGTGTGCTCCCCTCCCCAGAAAGGGCCGTCCTCGGGCACGGACAGAGTGAAGAAGGGTGGATCCTACATGTGCCATAAGGTAACGTGCTCTTCTCTTCCCTCTGAAAGCACTTGACCATGATCCTCTGACACAGTTTCCTGGCAGCCTGGATGCTTGTCAAGGGGTTTCATGGATTTTATGAAGAGCAACACCTGATGTTCCTAAGGACCTCTTTTTGCTTAGCTTGGAATTAAAACAAGTAAGTTTTTTTTTTTAATCAGTGTGGGTTTTAGATGCAGAACTTAAAATCGATGTAAGCATCTAATGCTGTTTTCCTGACAGAGCTTGAATGATACTTGTCAGAGTAGAAAGTATGGATGTGACTTTGTTTTTTAAGTTTTAGAATGGCTTTTAATCCAGAAAGGGTATGAGCTCTGAGCAACCTGATCTAGTGAAAGGTGTTCCTGCCCAGGGCAGGGGGTTGGAACTGGATAAGCTTTAAGGGCCCTTCAATCCCAAATCCTTTTATAATTCCGTGGTTCAGTGATGTCGGGTGTTTGCAGAGCTGGCTGGGAGATGAAGTGTTTCTGCTGAGTTCACGGCGTACCTGGAAATCCTTCAGAACAGCCAGGATGTCACCATAGAGCCATGGCTGCTCATGACACAAAATTCTGTTTTAAACTCCGCTCATGCAGTGCTTAAAACCCTTCCTTGAACATCTCCTGTTTCTTTAAAGCTGTCCTGCCCCTCTTCCCATGCAAAGCCTGTGGCTGGCAAATCGCTCTCTTAATTAGATTAAATTTTCTACAGTGAGATCCCATTTTCTACACTGATTTCCTTCTTAGGTGAAATCAATGTCAGATGTTAATTAGCAGTTTTGATTAAATTAACACTGGAATAGGCTCTTCAGTGATGAGTAACATGACCCATTTTGAAGGTTTGTGAAGATTCTAGTCTGCCCTAGTCTTTTTTGTAGGTGATAAAACTAGGCTGTGTATCAAGACAAAAACCACTGACTACTGTTAGTACAAGGGCTCTTTATTAGCTGCCTGACGTCTGCTCAGACTCATCCCTGTGTGCTGGTGCTCTTTTTCCTCTCAGAGCTGACAGAGGCTGAAGTTTTTACATCCCAAAGTCTGCCATCTCACTGAGGGAAATGTTTCCAGGCAGGTGCCAGTACCTGTCCATTCCAGTGGGGCATCAGCACATGGATACACAGCTGGGAGGGGAAGCTGAATGGTTGTTTGGGCTTTTTCCCAGAGCAGGAGAGATTAGGGGCTGAC
Organism: Regulus satrapa; assembly: GCA_013396955.1. NCBI lineage: Eukaryota > Metazoa > Chordata > Aves > Passeriformes > Regulidae > Regulus > Regulus satrapa. The sequence goes on along the minus strand of VWZN01014122.1, from coordinate 9,971 downwards.
ACTTCCTCAGACACTTTGCCATGCAGTGTAGTTTTTCTGTCAGCTGCTGTCTGTAGGATTCCCCCATCTCTAACGCGGTGATTCCCATCCGTATCGCTTCATTGCAGCCATGGCAATGTTTTGCTGTATTAATCAAACTAATTCATCCGTTAATCGAACGAGCTGTTGCCTGGGGAGCCCCAGCTGTGCTGAGAAGTTCCCTTTCTGTGTTGCTGTGCAGTCCTACTGCTACAGGTACCGCTGTGCAGCTCGGAGCCAGAACACCCCCGACAGCTCCGCGTCCAACCTGGGCTTCCGCTGCGCCGCCGCTGCCCCGGGGCCACGCTGACACCGGGACACTCCTCGGGCACAGGAGGGGCTGCTGCCACCCCACGGAGAGGAAATGCGAGCAGTGTCCCTTGCTGATGGCACGGAACGGACAAACCTTGCTTCAAATTCCTGCTGAGGGCAGGAAAACGGGCACGACTCGGCAGCGCTGGGAGAGCCTTCGTGTTCATGAGCAGCCTGGCTTGGATTTCAATCCTGGCCAGAGCGTTTTGGATTCGACTGGAACAAAGCTGAGCAGAAACATGCCAATCATGTTTTCAAAGATGACTTCACCCCAGAATTGCTTAGGCTGGGAAAGGCCTCCAGAATTAGAGTCCAACCCTTGACCGATCACTACCTTGTCAACTATAACAGCTCCTCTTTAGACAAGATCTTTATTAATTAGTTTTTTATTTATGTAGAGCTTCTACACTCAAATGCAATAAGCAAAGGCTTTATAAATTCCAGACAGCCTTAAAAGAAATTCTAGGCAGTCAGGAAATTCTAGGCAGCTTTGAGAGAGAGTCAGGAATGAGGGCTGGGAGATGACAGCTCTCTCCCCCAGGCAGCTCAACCTTTGTTACATTCCACTTGCAGGGAAAATCATGTCCAGAAATGGGCTTCTTCTGGGGAGGTATTTGCTGCTTTTGAGGAAGTGCCTTCTGCAACTGAGGGTGATGATCCTCAGGGTGACGGTGATTAGAAATCTTGTACGTATTGGAATAAAATACCAAGAATTTGTTTATGCCGAAGACTTTTATTGATAGAAAAACACACTTTCCTTTCAATTTCTTGGACGCAGTGTAGGCTTATTTTAGGGACTTGGAAAATGCAATACTGGCCTCACTAGAAACTGAAGCTAATGAATGATTCCACTTGAATAAAAGTCATGCAAGTGATGGCAGATGGAACTCTGAGCCCTAAGGCCTAATAGGGTAAATTTCTAAACTGTTTTGTTGAAAATAAAATTCCTTACTGAAAAGGACAGAGATTTTAGCAAGTAAGAAGGGAAATGGGAGTAATTGAAAGCAACCTCGTTTTGGGATCTGAACGTAGTGGTGGATTAACAAAAGCCTTGCCACTGCTGCTGGACCTTGGCAGCTGTAGAAAACTGGGTTTGGCCTCAATGCAAATCCCTCACCTGCCACCTCCTGTGCTGCTTTCATGGGGAAAAGATGACCCAGGATAATGCCTGGAGAGCCCTTCACCAAACACCAGCCTCCAGTGGGGGCCAGGTAAGCCCAGCAGACAAATTCCAGACACAGCAAGATGTGGCAAAATATTGAGATATTGATAACTGAAGATAAATTCAAGATAAATCTGTGCTCAGAGAAGAAGGGAGGAGGGAGGATGAGAGGAAGAGTCCTTTGAGCTGTTTGACTGGATTCATTGTGGAAGAGCACATGGAGCTGTCAGGGACACACTGGGGCTCTGAAGCTGAAAAGAGCCTGAAGGGGAAAGTGAACAGAAATTCAGCAGATACAACAAAGGGTCTATTTCTTTTCTAGTTTCTTGACAGGGAATTTTTCTGGTAGGATTTTGGTCCACTGCTTCAGGCAGCTGCATGCCAAGGCATGGTGGAGTATAGTGCATAATGCTGTCTGGAAAAAGGCTGTTAGAAGTGTCAGGGTGGTTTAGAACTCGGTTAACAAGGATTTGGGTTTTGCAAGGCCGTCAGTGTGGCCGTTGAGAGCAGCCCCACGCTGCTGCTGCTCTGTGCTTCGATAACTGGGATCAGGTCACTCCAGGAGCACTGCCGTGGGCTGAGGGCTCGGATTGCAGGGACAGAGGGCTCAGCTGTGCTCCTGCTCTAAGGCTGTGATCAAGGACCAGATACTGCTAAAGGTGCTTGGATTTTTTTTTAATCTGCACTTCCTTAACTACTCAAAATCATGCCAAGTGCATGTTCATAACAGGAAGGTAACAAACGGTGCTGTCATCCTGAAAACGAAGAGTGCAGATGCTGTAACACTAATCTTGAAACTTCTCTCAGCAGGGAAAGAGGAAGTGGGTTGGATCATCTGCTCCCAGCCCTGTGGTCTGAAAGTGGCTGGCATGATGCCTTTTCAGGGAGAAAAGCAGATAAAACTCTCCTCTACACCAGAGACCCTGGAGTGCAGGCCGTGCTCTGGAATCCTGTGCATTCCAAGGTACGGGATCCAGGGAGTTTCTCTGCTGCAGCAGCAAGAACTCCTGTTGAGGCAAGGAGTAAAGCTGATGTCCACTCTGCCTTTAAACCACTTCTGACAAGCAGCTGAAATCCTTTGGGAGGTTTCTGCACCGACAGAAATCACGTTTAATGATTAACCCCAAGAAAAATCACGTGGAAATGTTTATCTTAACATAAACCCCCAGCTTTGTGCAAACCCCAACAGCAGCAGCAAGGCACTGACAGGGAGAGGTCAACACTGCATCTTATCTAGGAAGCAAAGGTAAACACCAAGTCAGGTTTTGTTTAATAAATAGCAAAATGTCCTTTATCCCTGGTCAGTATCAGGTGAATCAGAGTGGTGTGGGTTGGAAGGGACCTTAAATCTCATCTTGTTCAAACCCCCCCTCCCCACAGCAGGGAACCTTGAATTTGTTCAGAGCTGCATCCTTGAATTATTCTGATCGTACTTCAATAGGAAAGTGAATCTCCCACTAAATACTGAAATATTGATAATCATTCTTGCTCTTTGAGAGTAGACAGCATTACAGAGAGCTCCCAGGTTTTAGCTGTTTGCCTGGATTCCATGTGAAAGCACACTGAGTCGGGAATGACAGCTCAGTTCTTCAGTGGCACCAATCCTTCAGGTCCAAATCAAAGCTGTCTGTAATTTAAAAATGAAGTCACTGATCTCCTGCAGAACAGCTGATGCCCATGGGCTGTACTCCCTTGTGTATGATCAGGTAAAGATCAAACTGTCCAAATAACGGAGGGTTTGTGCTGCTGGTGGCACAGTGTGACATGAATAAAAAACTGCAGTGCAGTTTATCCATCTTAAATATCCAAAGCAGCCTCTGTGAAGCTGCCTTGAGTGGATCTTTGAAGTGCAGGAAGGTGCAGTTACAGGATGTGCCCGTGTGGCAGTGCTTCCCTGGGGGAAGGAGGTGCTCAGAAAAGCCCTGCACAGCTCTTGGAACCCGACAGGGATGCTGCAAGGATGGAACAACCTCCTCCCTGTGCTGGGGAAGGCCAGGCCTTGCTTAATGCTGCCTGGCCCTGGAGTAGAGAAAACGTGGAGCAGTTGGCAGCTGAAAGAACCCTCGTGCATCTGTCACCTGTTCAGCACCAAACCACAACCCTGCAGATGCACTTGTGTATTTCTGCTTTCAGTCAGCTGCCAGCATCATCTGCCTCAGGCTGCAGGGGCTGGATTTGCCTCCTGAGCGTGTGCTGGGGAGGGACAGATGTGCTGCTTGCTGTCCTTGCAGAGATCCAGCGGGAGCAGCCTCGAGGCTGAGGTGATTAAAAACGATGCCTTGTGCTCCTCAGAGGCTGCTGTGCTGCACACAGGCACGTGGGAGTGGAACACAGTCAGTCCCAGCTGCTCTGGGCACGCAGCTACACGGGACACACCAAGTACTAAAGCGACTCCTCTTACATCTACA
>VWZN01014121.1:2819-13841 GCA_013396955.1 Regulus satrapa | reverse complement strand
GGCTGAAGAACCTCCACCATACACCCAACAACCAGCAGAAGAAACATGCTATGCTCTTTTCACTAATAGCTCCTGTCGCATCATAGAGATAAACCAGAAATAGAAAGGAGCTGTGAAGTAAGGGAATTGGGGATTAAGGAATAATTTACTGGGGCAGTGGACTAAACAGTGTATAGGACTTGCTTAGCCTATTTTCAGAATCAGTACTAGCGACAGTTGACTAAACAATATATATTGCTTACTTAACATTTACTGTGCTTGCAAAAGCAGGATGAGAAAATGTAAGGCTAGAGGATGCAGGGCTATTGTGATAAGGAAAGGACTATGACTTACAGACAGAATGAAAGAATGCAAGGCTATTTGTGATAAGGAAGAAGTTATGACTTAGTTCCTTATCCTTGGACCCCTAAACTGGCCAAACCCAGCCTTGCAGTTTGAACTGTGACCAAGAGACCAGGGAGCATGTGCAAGGAGGCAAGGTGAAAAGTTCAGCTCTGAGGATGACTCTGATGGCTTCTTTTCTTCATCCTGTGCGACCACCATACCACCACCGGAAAGCGATGTGCAAGCGCAGAAGGATTTGGAATTAAACTGTGCAATCACAGAAGGACTTGGAGCTAATTACAATATGAAGCAAGGATAGGCAGGGTTAGGAAATAAATATGTACTAGACGTGTTATGTAATCTTATGTATATGTAAGACTTTAGAGAATAAGAAGAGGGATAGGTGCTACTGACAGCGCACATGTTTTCGGAGGAGCTATTCCCCATGCGTCTCAGCACTGAATAAATACATACCTACTTTACAACTTTTATGAGTTGTGGAGTTTTTCTGTGTGTCAGTTGGTGACCACAAAGGGACGTTCTCTGTCCAGCTGCAGGATTGACTGCAGGACAGTCATCCTAAGGAGCACTGTGGGATTTTCCTGAGGGGAACTCCACTTTCCAGTCCATTCACTGTGGGCGCAGACAACAACCTTTGCTGGCACTGTGGATGAATGGTATGTATTGAATCTAGGGAGCCTGTAAGTCATATGCTTGGCCAGGGCCTCTGGTAAGTCACGCAGAGAGGTCTGGTGCACAGCATAGTCCCTGTGTAAGTAGTTTGGGGCTTGCAAGCAGCCGTTGGCTGATAGAGCGGCTGGAGACAGATACACTGGCTGATAGAGCATCTGGCAGAGGGATGCTGACCAATAGAGCAGCTGGCTGAGTCGAGCAAATCTTTGTCTTTATTACTCCTATTACAACTGTGCCTGTATATTTGCTGGGTCCAGACATCTTGGTTGTGTGGGTGATTGAGACGCAACCCCGGTATGAGGCAAGTGAGCAGCCAGGAAAAAGCAAAGCAAATGTAGTGACTGAAGAGTGCTGTGAAGCATGGTGCAAGAGTGAATGGAGGAGTGTTGTGTATGAACACGGTGATCAGCATATGTTTTAACCATGGATAGACAAATTAGAGGAACCCCTCTCCCCCAGTGGTTTGGGCTCGATCTGTGGTAATTTGTGAACCCAGTGAATCACTGGATAGAGAGGGGAAAGGAGAGAGTTTCTTTGGAGGGGTTGTATTGAACATCTGCAGGGAATATAGTGGCTTTAGACTGGGAACAACCAGTTCCAAGTGATTTAAACATCGAGGAGAGAATAAATGGAATGAGCTGATTTGGTGGATGTATTAGGACTTTTAATTCACAGAGAGGGTGACACCAGGCGTGAGTACTATTACAGTGCCAGACTTGCACTAGGCAGTGGTATTGTTTCTCTGCACAATGGCAGGGCATATGCTCCCAGTGTGAATGGAAGTATCCTAATCAGGTAGATTTTGAACCCAGGATTTTAAAGTTTGTGTCTGGAAAGTCACATTTGGTACTCACAACTTGGTGTGTATGGGAGGAAAGTTAGGAGATGACTGTAAAATAGTATGAAAAAAGATTTGGGTGGAAACAAGACAGGACAGGAAGGGGGAGATAATGGGAACCAGGCAAAGCAAAGAGATTTCTAAAGCTAGCCCATTGGGCTGTATAATGCCACATTGGAAAGAAATCGCAGGGACTGGGAATACAGAGAATTAAAGAACTCTTGCTAAGTACTGTAGCCAGTGATGGCCTTTGTATCTGTTGGAAGATGGAGCGAGGTCGCCACATACTGGAACTTCAGATTAGAGCACTTTGTTACAGCTGTTGTTTTTGAAGAGAGAGGGAAAGTGGGATGAGGTCTCATATGCTGACATGTTTTTCTCCCTTCGAAATCACTCCAAATGTCAGAGGGACTGTGGGATCAGGGCTCCTACTGACCCTATGGTATTAACCCTTGAAAAGTAAAATAAAGCTATTAAAGGGAAACTTAAGCTGTGCTGTTCAGCGTGTAGTATAAGGCAGAGGTGCACAAAGTCAGATAAAGTTTACCACACTGTGACCCAGGAACAAGATTTAACAGACTTGTGTAAGCCCCCTGTGGTAGGTTCAGTGGTGGCTAAATGTCCATGTACCTGATAGAATCACTTACTCATTTTCTTGCTGTGAGATAGGACCCGAAGAAAGAGCAAAACAGGCCAAAAACTTCAAAAGGAATGAAGAAAACTTTATTGACAGACTTAAGANGGGAAAAATCTGCATTTGTGAAGCCCTCCCATCTCCACAGCCCTCCCAAAGCTGTGCTTCTGGACCATATCAATGCATGGGGTATTATATTTTAAGGATGAATGTTCAAATGCAAAGGTTCATTTTAATCTACCTCAAAAATCATCTTCATCTCTAGGAACAGAAGGTTGCTACCTCTTCTCCTTGGGGAAAAATGTCTCCATTACTTCATCTCTCTCTCTTCCAATGTCTCAAAAATATTACAATCTCTTCTCAGGTCTCAATTGAACCATTTCACACCCCTCCCCCCTCTTTTCTATGATTTAAAAGGATACTTGTTAGCATCCATGACTTCCATGGGTCTATCTCAAACCAACACACCCCCCCAGAAGACAGGAGGAGGATGCAAACTTGGAAGGAACACCAACTCCATCCCACTTGTCCTCTAAGTAATCTGGTTTCATCCCAGACTCCTATGTGAGGCAGTGGGGGCGGAGGTAGAAAGGGTATTAGTTAAAGTACCTTTCCCTACCACTGATTTGGAGGCATGGGAAAAGGTTACTAAGAATGATCACAATGATCCAGTAAGTACCGCTAAATATTTGTGGTATATAATAAAACAACATAATCCTGATTGGAGTGATATGCAGTTATTGCAGGATGCTTTAACTGAAACAGAAAAACAGTTGATTTTGAAAACAGCAGGGTATTTGGCAGGGGATTATAAGACCAAACAACAAGATGTAAAAGACTACTTCCCACTCTAAAATCCACATTGGGACCCAAATAGATCAGAAGAAATGCAAAAGTTAGAAAGTTATCAGGAATGAATAACAAAAGGAATGGATAGAGCCATCCCTAAAACCATAAACTGGTCAGCTTTATGTGCAGTCAAACAGGGTCCTTCCAAGCCTCTATCTGAATTCCTGGATCACTTAAGGGATGCAATGCACAATCACACATCACTGGACCCCAGGTCTGAGGTAGGAATACAACAGTTAGTCAATTTATTTTTGGGGCAGTCCATGGAAGACATTAGATGTAAACTTCAAAAGCTTCAGGGCGCAGATGGGAGGAACCTAGAGACCTTATTGGACGAGGCATGGAGAGTTTTTAGTAACCGGGAAGAAGGATATAAGCAAGGAATGAGAAAGTTAGTGGCAGTTGTAAGTGAAGAAGGGAAAGGAAGACATTGACAGGGGCCACCCAAGCAAGGAACGCCCCAGTTGGGCAGAGACCAGTGTGCAATCTGCAAGCAATTCAGTCATTGGATAAACCAATGCCCTGAACGGAGACAAAGTGACCATCAGGAGAAGGGGTACCGGGGAAGGAAAGGGGTGGTCACACATGTGGAAGAAGACTGAGGGAGACTGGGGGATTCTATCCCAGCGGATCCACTGGTTATAACAATGAAGCTGAGGGAGGAAGGGGAAGAGGTGGAATTTTTTGTTGATACAGGAGCGACATATTCAACTTTAAATAATGCTTTAATACTTATAGAGAATGATTACGTTGTGGTGAAAATGGCAACTGGTCAATCTGAAAGAGCATACTTTTACAAACTATTAAAGCATAAGCTTGGGAAACAGTGGGGCATTTATAACTTCTTATATCTGCCCGATTCCCCGAAGGCACTTCTATGGAGATTTATTGGAACAATTACAAGCCACTATCATGTTTAAAAATGGGGAAATTACTCTGGAGGTAAATGATCAAAAGTATGCAGAGGTAGTAAGTTTAATGTTAACAGCTATTGAGGCTGAAAAGGAAATTAGTGAAGTAATAACAAGCCAAGTGTTTCCTGGAGTACAGGCTTAAAATGTACCAGGGACAGCAAAAAATGCACCTCCTATATTAATTAAACTCAAGGAAGGGAAACAGCTAGCTGGAATTAAAAAATACCCATTGAAAAAGGAAGGTAGGGAATTATCCTGGTAACTGGGAACTTCTTGAAATTAGGGTTGTTAAAAGAGTGTCAATCTGACTTCAACACACCCATTCTACATGTTTAAAAATTGGATGGATCATATCGGGTAGTGCAGGACCTATGAGCTGTCAACAAGATAACTGAGGATCTTTACCCTGTAGTAGCGAACGCATATAATTTGTTAACATGCTTGGCACCAGAGCTAATGTGGTTTACCATTTTAGATCTGAAAANCTCCACACCCCAGATCCGCTTGGACACCTCCACGCTTTCCAGCCAGCACCACGGACACTTGGTACACCTTTCTCAGTCTCAGGAATTCCATCGCTCCTGGTCTCGGCCAAGCTGCCATTACCTCGTGTTCCCCGAGCCCGCACCACAGCGCCCCTGCAGCCGTGTGAGATCACCACACCCACCCTGTCCACCGGCAGCCACCAGTGCTCCCTGCCAGCTGGCTGCAACTATACCGAACGAGAAAATCCTGGTTCTGTTTGTTGTTTGACTGCTGTAGTTGCTGTTGTTTGTTTGCCTTGTTAAACATACTAGTAAAGAACAGTTATTCCTATCTCTATACCCTTGCCTGAAAGCCAATTAATTTTGAAATAAAAATAATTTGGAGGGAGTGAGTTTTTACAATCTCTATTTTCAAGGGAGACTCTTGTCTTCCCTAGCAGATACCTGTTGTCCAACCCACGACAAGCGGGTGCAAAACTTAGCTCACATGGATGGTTTTGCCTCAGGGTTTAAGAATTCTCCTACTTTGTTGGAGAACAACTGGCAAAAGACTTAGAGTCCTGGGAAGCTCCAACAGAAGAGGGAAGGATGTTGCAGTGTGTGGTCAACCTCCTAATAGCCACTTGGACAAGAGAGGCATTTGTGGCCTGGACAGTAAGCCTCTTAAACTTTCTGGGACTATAGGGGTACAGGGTATCAAAGAAAAAGGCTCAGGTGGTAAAGCAGAAATTTATTTACCTGGGTTATGAGGTTAGTGCTGAACAACAGACTTTGGGGCACAGTCGTAAAGAAACAATATGCCCAACCCTGAAACCTCAAACAATAAAGGAACTGCGAACTTTTTTGTGGATGACAGGTTGGTGCAGATTGTGGATCTACAACTATGGGTTGCTGGTAAAACCTCTGTATGCGCTAATTATAAATGGAAAAATAGACCTCCAGTGAACAAAGGAGGCCACGCAGGCCTTTCACCAGCTAAAGAATGCTCTCATGTCAGCTCTAGCTCTAGGACTTCCAGACATGAGTAAGCCATCCTTTCTGTTTTCCCATGAGAAACAGGGGATTGCCCTGGGAATACTAGCCCAGGACCTGGGCCTGTATCAGAGGGCAGTTGCCTACTTTTCCAAGCAGCTAGATGCAGTGGCCAAGGGATGGCCCTGTGCCTGAGCCGTCGCAGCAGTTGTGCTAAATGTCCAACAAGCCCACAAATTAACCTTGGGCCAGAGAATGACTACTGGTGTCTCACACAGTGTCCACAGTGCTGGAAGTGAAATACAGGCACTGGCTTTCCCCAAAGAGGTTCCGGAAATACCAAGCCATTATGGTAGAACAAGATGATGTGGAGATAGTGGTAACTAATATTGTCAACTGATGAGCGGACAGAAGACTTGTAGCCAAATCAATATGATTGATAAAGCAAGCTTCCCTTTATTCAGAAAGAACAACTCTTTTATACTTTTCTCAGTAAATATGCATACTTGTCACAATATCATCGGCGTAATCAAACAGGGTACATTTGCATACTCCTTCTTGCTGTGATCTGAGATCCAAGGTTCCTCCTCATTCCTCACTAACTGAACTTCTTCTTGTTTATAAAACAAGTCTGTCAAGGGCACAGTGCCCTTGCTTTTCTTCCCAGCTGGCACAACTTGCAAGTTCTATCAAGGCCTGCTTAGGCCTACTTCATCTAATCACTGTCAATCAAGTGGCCAAGTGGAAAAAATGAACCATTTGATTAAATAGGAAATTGTGAGGCTAGGGCAAGAAGTTAATTTACCCTGGCCTCAATCTCTCCTACTGGCATTGCTACGGATTCGGACTAAAACTAAAGCTATAGAAAGGTTAAGTCTCTTTGAAATACTTTATGGAAGACCATATGGAGTCCAAAAGGGAATGTCCACCCAAGTTGGGGAGGAAACACTGACCACCTATATGGTGGTCCTGAGTAAATAACTCAGAGAAATTGAAAAACGTGTGGCTGGAACTCGGAGCAGAGGGCTGGACAAACCAGTGCATGACATACAGCCTGGAGATTATGTATATGTTAAGTCTGTTGCAGAAAAAACCTTGGAACCACAGTGGGAAGGACCATTCCAGGTGCTCCTCACCACCTTCACCACAATTAAGATCAAGGAACAAAGCAATTTGATCCACCACACTCAAGTAAAGAAGGCTCTGGAGGCCCCTTGGAAAGTAATACCAGGTGATAATGAACTGAAATTAAAGTCTACCCAAGCAAAATTAGTACATTGCGGTTGGGAATATTTAGTAATTTAGCTTGCAGAAATTTAATCAAGAAAATTGTTTTGTTTGTAATTATAATTGTAACTCAAGAACTGGGAAGTGCTTCTAGTCAAAACAATGATGAGTGGCCTTGGTCCCAAGCTTTTATTTGGTACATTGGATCCATGGGAAAGTATTCTGATATAAAAGATTTAAACCTATCAACTGTGGTCATGCATGAAAACCAAGTATATGAAAGGCAAGAATGACAAAAACAAAGGTTGTGGTCACTTCAAGGGACTATGAGAGGTAATCAGAATAGGATGCCGGATGATTATTGGGACTACCCATAAGAAAGCAATCCAAATTAGTGTAGACAAGCACCAGGAGATTTGTAACTGTTCAAGTGAATTAGACTGTTGGTATAATTTTACACTAGTATAGACCGTTGAGGCGACTTGTCTTTGGCTGATGATACTATTGTGATCACATTCAAATTTAAAATAAATGGCATAACTGGGCCAGTCACAATCTACGCTAGCACCCAAACCACACCACCTAGGCCTGAACCCAAAATTTCTTAAATTGGCCCATATGTAATAAGGAATACAGGCCAACAACAATTGTCGTTTAACCCAGAGTGGTCTCTCAAACATGGTGAATTATTAATGCAAGCTAACATCTCTGAAGCTCAGCCAGCCTGCTCTTCTTTCCTAAAAACATCCTATGAGGGCTGGACAACATGGTTACAAAAGCAAGCACACTTCAGGGGCAGAATATGAAGAGATCTAACTGGAATATTAGGAACAGGATTGGGAGCCCTAAATGGAATTGATTCAGAAATATTAATGAATAAGCTGGGTGCTGCAACCAGCAATTTGACAAGACTAAACCCCTACAATCATCTCTGTTAGCATCAGGGACTAGTCAGTGGCAGGTTTCAAAAGTGTTACTGAGACTGAGGACCAAGACCACAGATTAATAATGGATGCACTTGGTATGGCTCAAGATAACGTGTTTTTAGCACTCAGTTGTATACAAGCACAGTTATGGATGCAGTTGACAGCTGCCTTAATTATAAGGGAAGGAAAGGAAGGAAGTGAAGGCGCTTTTCCGATTGAAATTCAGAAGGCTGTTTGGGACAATGCTAATGATTTTGAAAGAAAATTCTAATCTTGGTGGACCCTGGTAAATCTTACCTATGATCCTGTTGCTAACATGGCTACTGCCTTTGTGTTTACTATATGTAATGCCAGAATTTATGTTATCCACTCCATCATTGCACTAGGATTAGACCATGAGGGGCCAGTACTCTATCTCTCTAAACATAGAGTATGGGCCTGGATAGTGGATGGGAAATGGAAAACTGTAAATTTAGAATCTTGTGTTACCCAGGAACAACAAGGGTTTATCTGTGAGAGTAATACAGTTGATACACAAGACATGTTCTGACACTGAGCAAGGTGTTTGCCACTTTGAGATTCATCCAGATACTAGTCCAAAGATTGTGCTTGTATATATTGGTTAAGGCTACGTGTGTTTAAGAACTGCTTGTCTTTTTGCAGAGATAGATAATGACAATGTGACTTTACCTGTTAAGAATTATTCCAATGTTTGTATTTGTAATTTTGTCAAGATTGTTTGGTGTGACTTTTTATATCTGGCACCAGTTATATCCCACCAGTTGATAAAGTCTAATTACACAATGTATCATAGATTATTACTTACACCTATTGGGATGAACCTTACATTAGTAAAGCAATTAATAAAACACCAAGACCTGATTAAAATTTTGAAAGAATTTCAAGAGAATGGGCAAAAGACTTTAGTTACTGTATATCATGATACAAAATAAATAAGCAGAGTTTCACAAAGAGTAAAACAAGATGCAGGTCATCACTGGTGGGATGTACTCTTTGGATGGTCGCCAACTGCAACTGGGATTTTAAATACATTATATCACCCCCTTATTGTATCATTGGTGGGAGAAGTCCTGCAGATTTCCAGGGGGTGTGTAGAAGGCTTGAAAGTTTTTGTAGCTTTTATAGTTTGTAAAGTGGTGTCTCTCAGTCAGGAATTTCCAGCTTATCTCCCCACATCTTCTCTCATGCCCAGTTGCTTATTGGGAATTCTGCCTCTGGCACCAGAGAGAGAAATAACTCACTAACTTACTAGTCAGAGAGCTGGCCTGGGTTATCTCATCACTTCATGTGAGGGAGAGAATGTACAGAGCTATTGCACCACCTGATGGACAGAGCAGATAAGCTCTTCTGTGGCAGGGGGGATGTCCTGCCACATGACTGCCAATCCATCTGCACTTATTAAAAATTTTACATGCATAAATTTACAGATTAGAACTCAATAAACTAACTACTAAATCAGATCTGTCTGATTGATCTTTGACCCTTCTCTTGTGACACCTGGATGGCATCAAAAGCATCTGTGGTGGCTTGACCTTGGCTGGATGCCAGGTGCCAGCTGAGCTGCTCCATCACTCCCCTTCTCAGCTGGATGGGGAGAGAAAAAAGGATGGAAAAAAACTCGCTGGTTGAGATACAGCAGTTTACTAGAGCAAAAAGTGAAAGTTTGCTCATGAATGAGCAAAGAGGAAATTAAACATAATTCTGTCCTCTAGTTCCCATTTGATATGGGAAACATATACGTATATGAAAACTCAGAATTTTAGAAGTCTATAATGTGCTTAAATAGGTGGAAAGGAAAGCAGAAAATATAACTTATTTAGCAATCTTGTAGAAGTAAAGAAACAACTTGTAACAAGAACAACTAGGAATGTAACTTGCTAGGCAAAACCAATGGGTAACAGAACACATGGAATTTAGTTGCTGGATAAGGCCATAAAGATAAGATGTATATTGTGAAAACTCAATAAAGCAGGACTTAGGTATTGTAAAAACATGATAAAGCAGAACCTGTGGCTCCAGAGAATAGCCAGGACCAGACTCCTGGTTTTGGCCAAGACAAACTGAGCTGGGAGTTAGCCAAACCTCCACTGCGCCTGCCCAGAGACCTGAAGAAGACTATGGACAGTTCTTCACCAAAACGACCCCTATAGCAACCACCAGGAGGCATGGTAGCACAGAAAACTAATTATAATATATGAAGGGCATGGAGGTGGAGAATGGGCGGACAGGGAAGTGTGGGTTTGTGGAACCTACGTGTATTTAAACTTGAAACCTGTCTTGATCCAATATGCAAGGTGGAAATATCCCCCATGCATCCCAGCTGGAAATAAAACATACCTGCTTTACAATTTTAATTGTAAGGCCCTTATTCCACAACTCACATAAGCAAACACTGTCCAGACACTTTCCAGGAAGCAGGGCTTCAGCACATGTAGGGGTTGCTCTGAAAGGCAAACATTGTAAATAACAAATGTGCCCCCATCCCCCTCCTTAACTTACCACTTAGCTTTTATATCTGAGCTGAGGTCATATGATATATAGAGTATCCCTCTGGCCAATTTGGGTTAGCTGGTCTAGTTGTGCCCCCTTCCAGGATCTTGCCCAACCCCAGGCTACTGATGCTGGGGCAGAATGTTGGAGAGACAGCACTGATACTGTGCCAACACTGCTCAACAGTAGCCGAAACACTGGGGTGCTATCCACACCTTTCAAGCTACCAATGCAAAGGGTGGAAGAGTGAGGGCTGCTGTGGGGAAAATGAACTCCATCTCAGTAACAGCCAGTACAATCTCCCCCCCTTCCTCTGCAATTTGCATCATACTCAGATCCCACACAATTATATATATAATATATATATATATAATATATATATATATAATATATATAATACACCTACATATATATTCTAACTATTCAATTTATATTTATTTCTCATTACTGAAAGCCCTTCTTTCTAACACTTACAACTTAAACTACATCCTTAAACCATCTTTATACCCAACACATAGATGCATACATTTTCATTAACTACTGTCCCCTGTCCTTTCACAGATAGATATTCTTTTCCCATTTCATGGGCTTTCTCTGCCCCTCCAGATGTTCAAAAAGAGGCTGCGACTTGGGCTCCAATCCATCAAGA
>VWZN01014119.1:161555-175988 GCA_013396955.1 Regulus satrapa | reverse complement strand
ACAGAAGACAGAACACTCTTCTTCTTTGTGCAAATGTCCCCAGAGAACCAATGTCTTCCCATTTCTGTCTCTTACTACGTATTTGTAAGCATCTTTATGCCTTTGGTAGAAACACTTGCGAACAAAATGTTTCTGTGCTGGAGAAAGTCCTAGAAGGCTTAGTGAAAGAAGAGGTGATCCTCAGGAGTTGGAAACCAAGTATCTTGCAACTTTAAGGCATTAGGCTGCCTCCCAGAAAGGATGACTGCCACTGGATCTGGCACTGCTCTTGTTACTGAGCGTTAGTCCAGGATTGAGAGTGGGCTGTGAAAAGCCCTATTTATACCTACAGCTTCAGGCAAATAAGGACCAAGGGGACAAAACATCCAGGGTTCAGCTGACACCATCATCAGAGTTCATGGTATTAGAAATACCCTACTTCCTACCACCAAAATAGGTAGTTTTTGTTGCCACTGATGTAGTCACTCCTTTCAGGAAGCAGCCTCTGGCACGTTTTCTAAACAGAAACCTGAAGAGCTGAGCGGCAATCTAGAATATGAAAGTTTGACCTCCCAAGGTGGAGAAAGTGTCAGCATCAACACCTTGTTCTTTCCACAGTGCTGGCTGTTGACACGGAAGAAAACAGGCATGCTGAGAGTTGGGAGGAGGTATCCAGAGCAGGGGAGAAGAGACACAAGCCCAGCTCAAGAAAGAGGAGCCTGGGGAAAGAAGATCTAAACATGGCTGCCTGTGCCTGAAAAGATGCACCAGGGACACTTATCCTACCCCACTCCATGTCAGCCTGGGTCAACGGCTTTGTTTGGCTTCTTAACACTCTCCCTTACAGAAATCCACTGCCTGTGGCTGAGCAGTGGCACTTAAAATGAGACAGCAGACCCTGCGTGGTGGAGTGGGTGAGAGGGCATTCCTTGCCTATACAGAACAAGCATTCAACACTGCTGGCTTTATGGGGCTTTTTTTCACACCTGTTTTCTCTTTAGATTGCGAGCAATCTAGGACAATCTAAGGGCAAGAGAAGAAAATGAGAGTCAACCCTTGGTACCAATAGCACCATGGAGTGGAGAATTTGTACTAAACTGATCCAAAGACAGAGGTGATTCCACTGTCCTCACATGAAATTAAGGGGAAAGAAACTCCTACCACCACCGTCCTCCTAAGTAGTTTATCTTGCTAGTTTACCTTCAGGCAGACGTAAAAGAGTGATTTTAATGCTTGACTATGTTACAAAAACAAAACCAAAACCAACCAACCAACCAAACAAACAAAAAGCATTTCAGAACCTTCTTATACAGTTGATAAAAGTCCATACAAAAGTTGCTTCCTATGAAGCACTAACTATTAAGATTCTAAGGTCAAATTAAAAGATTTCAGATGAGATGTCTTTCTTCTTGTGCTAGAGGAACCACAGTGTAGGAAACCAAATAACTGGGCAGACTTCATGTGTCCTCTAGAATATGATTCACTTACAATAGGCACTATTCTTAGTTCCAGCTGGGTCTCACCTGGGACACTCAGATGTTCAGGTTAAAAACATACTTTCAAGTATGCCTAATCACACAGGTCTTTGCACCACAAATTGCCTGAGGCAATTTATAGCAAAGGTGATGGAGAAATTGTCAATCTTCTAAACAAACAATGGCAAACTTGCAAAAGTGTGATCAAATGTTAATTTAAATTCTTTTGCACTGTCCTGCTTCAGCCAACACTGCAATGACAATGAGGTGAGGAAGCAGTTGTTAAAACAGTTAGGCCAGAATTTCAGTCTTAGAAAGCTGATCCTGCCCAGCGCTGAACACCTCCTGAATTAATTTGTCCTCTTAGTCAGCTTGTTTCAATAGACAAAATACTCTTTTGCGCTCATTCTGGGAACAGCAACTGCTCTCAGTTCTGATGTCATATGCCACCTGTGCAAATTCTGAGAAACGCTTTGGATATTAGCATGAAAGAGTGTGAAATGTTAGATAAGGGAAATGAGATATGAATGGGCAATCTCATATTAGCAAGAGAGATCAATGTTAGGTCACAAACAATGCTTTAGAGAAAACACAAAAAGGAGAAAGCGAGTAAATCTAATGTCCCATCTCCTGATCTAGTTTGTGCCGTATCTAAACCCACAGTTCAAATGGAAATGGTATTGCATTGCCATCGGTACATTATACTGCTAATATGCACACTGGAGGATGCTCTGAGCAAAATAAAGGGAAATCTCATCCAAGATAAAAGGATTTCAAAAGCCATGGATAGCTGGGCTAAGCAAAATACAACATCCAAACAATCAGTGAAGAGTGGGGTAGGAGATAATAGAAAGTCCACACTCAGAGAGCAAGTGTTCATGATACAAGTGTGGGCTTGGAATATAGACAAGGGAACTGAATGTTACTGATTCCAGAGAAGTGCCTTCACTCAAAGGAGAACTTCTGTTGCCTGGGACACCTTTGCCAAGATGAAGCAGAACCCCTAATGAACTCGACTGACGAGACAGCTGGACAAAAGCTCCTGTGAGTGGGTGTATATCTTCTCTGGTATGTCATTTGCATTCTGAACTTACCCTGCTGAGACATTTCTGCGTGTGGTCTGTGTAGACCTGGATGTTCAGTAAAGTCCCGGGATGTGACTATGGATGCCTGCTCAAGTCTGAGTAAGAAATCAGCTGGCAATTTATTGTGTTTCCTGGTCCCTGTCTTGGCATGCCTCTTGCTTTGTGCATCTCTGCTATTTGCAAACACTCAGTTCCACTCAGTCTCCCTTTTGCATATGCAGGAAAGAAAACTAGGCTTTGAGCATTTATTTCTAACATACCCACTGTTTCCCAACTGCATTTCTCTGTTCCCCCAAGGCATATCCTGCAGAAGAGCATGCAAGACTGATCTGTTCTTCAGCAGTCCCTGCTACCTCTAGGGGTGTTCTCTTCCACCCAAAGTCCCGACAGCATTCAGGCCATACAAATCAGTAAGTTTAGGACAATTCTGATGGGAAAGAGAAGCAGACCTGGAAAACTTAAGGTAAAAATTCCACTAGCTAATACTTCATTAAGCTTTTAATAGTTCTAATCCAAATGGATTAGAATTAAAATTGCATGACATGTAATTTACCCACAGAGAAGCTACTTCATTTGCTTCAGTGCTCATTATTTACCTGTCTTGAAGTGACCAGTGTTTCGAAGAGGCTTTAAAGTCATCTGTGAAACACACATAGAAAATGGACAGGTTTCCTGCTGAACGCTTTGCTAATTTTTCTAGGAGACAGCATTTGGTGTAAGAGATGTTAGCGTAAAACCAGATGTGTTTAACATGTCATACTTAACAACAGAAACCCTGAAGTCTCCATAAGATGAGCAATGGTATCAGACAAGCCTGGAGGCCCCATTTTGGAACATGAGATGTTTGAAAACTAGGCAACAGCCACAACTTACCATCCTATACCCTGATAAGCCGTTTACCAGACCAAGGTGCAATTTTCTAAGATTAGAAAATTACCTCAAATTAGTACTTGCTAAAACTGATTCTGATGTTGTGATATAGGAGCAACATCAATACTCTGCACAAGAAGGCAGTACTCCAAAACCTTCAGAGCAAACGGACTGAATAACAGTTACCAAAAAAAAAAAAAAATTGTCATGGAGAGACACGCAAACTGAAGTGTGGTAACTTTAATCAGTGAAGCCCTCTGCCCATCACTGTCTCATTCCTGTGAAACCAGACACATTCTGAGCCCAACAAGGGCCATGGTTCTTTGCTAGAATGTTTACTTGGTTTTAGTAGTGGATACATAGAATTTGTATCTTCTTCCTATCACACCTGCAGTTCTGCCTACAATATACCCAATACATTTCTTAAGACTGTTTAGAAAGACAATTAAAATCACACCTATTTGGTCTTATCTTCACATAATTAAACATTATCCTATGTTTGTCTTGCCAGTTAATGCCTCTTCTATCTGTAGTCCTACGGATAAATTACTTGCAACACATTTCAGAGTATAAAATCTACACTGAACTTTGCAAAAACCACACTACACACTACCAGTTTTACAAATTTTATATACATATTCTGCATTTGATACCATTAGGTATCAAGCCTGTGTTGAGAGAGGAAGTAAATATCACAGGTCTCCTTCAGCCCAAACAATCAATGACATATAGCTTAATTCTCCCACCAGGACAGGGACACCTTCCACTAGTCTTGGATGATCAGAACTCTGTCTACCTGACTCTGAATACTTCCAAAGATATCCACAACTTCTCTGAGCAACTTGTCTCACTGTCTCAGCAGTGCCATTATAAAAAACATTTTTATACCCAATCTAAATATACCCACTTTTTGAGTTTAAGATTGTTGCCCTTTTCCCTGTCACTACAGGCTGTGGTGAAATGTCTCTCTCCATCTTCCTCTTAAGTCCCCTCTATGTTCTGAAAGGCTACTGTGAGGTCTCCCTAGATCCTTTTCCCCTCCAGTCTGAACAACCCCAACTCTCTCAGCCCATCCTCTTTGGAGAGGTGCTTCATCCCTCTGTTCATCTTTGTGCCACTCTGCTGGACTTGCTCCAACTTCACAGAGGACCCCAAAGCTGGATGCAATACTACAGGTAGAAGTGCTTCTCTCCTGCCTCTCACTCATGAGAGCAGAGAGGCAAAATCACCTCCCTTAATCTGCTTTTGATGCAGCCCAGGACACAGTTGGACTTCTGGGCTACAAGTGCACATTGCCAACCCGTGTTCTATTTTCCATCCACTAGCACCCCAAAATCTGTCTCCACGAGGCTGATCTTGACCACCTTTGCCTCAACTCAAATGCAGCACCTTCTGCTTGGCCTTGCTGAACCTGGGCCCCACTCCTTGTCAAGGTCCCTCTGGACGGCATTCCTTCCCTCACCATTTAGTGGTGCTTTGGCCTGCTATAAACTCAATACCACTATCTTATTTAGTTGATCAAAATACTACAGTAGTGGCCCCAGACCTCTGAGGGAGGAACCACCTGTTCCTGGTTTCCACTTGGACACTGAGCTGTTGACTGTAACACTTTGGATGCAGCCATCCTTACCTAGTGCTCTCACTTAGCCTTGCATACCAAGAATTCGTGACAGAAATGTGTTACAGACCCCGCTACCCATGGACCTGCTCTGTGCCACTCTCTTGTGACACTAAGTACAGAGTACATAAACAAAACAAAACAAAAGAATTAGCGTAACAATTACTATTATATGTCACCACCAAATGCAAAAAGAGAAACCCAAGGGGACTGAAAATGGACATCCAGACAAAACTTTCTCTTAGAACACTCATATATGAATTACTTGGCTCTGATCTATTTCACCAAAAATGCCTATGGAAGAAACATAAAAATTGAAACTATTCTTAAGATGAATAATGCAATATGATTTGGCTTAGTGGAAAGTAATGAAAGGTATGTTCTGGCTCTTGCAATCGAATCAAAAAACACAAAAAAATATAGAAAATTGGTTAAGCTATTTTCTCCAGTATCAGAAAAGCACCTCTACTGGTTTTGCTAGGAAGAATACATCCAGATCTAAAGCCTTTCACAGAAGGAGACTGGGCACCTAATAGAAAAAGATATAGAANTTTGTTTGTTTTAATTTTTTTTTACAGTACTGGAAGGATCCTTACCATTCATGTTTCTTATCTTTTCCTTGCGTTCTGATCCATTTCTGCCACAGCAATCCCTGCTGTTCAGGGACTTTGAACCTGAAGTCCTGAGCAGCCCAGTATTTTCTAGAGTGTCTTTCTGAAAGTGTTGTTTATCATCACCAACTTGTTCCATTAATGGCAAAAATCATTGTGAGACACAATGACTAGAAGTAAATAAACCGCCCCCCCCAGGATTTCCACACATCTTGGAGAAGCATAGTTTAATTTCTTTTATTTACTAGACAAGAAGTAGCAGGTTATTTTATTAAAATAAAACTGTATTAAAAAATTGAAATGTATACATTCAAACCACTCGAGCACATTCACCACTTAATACAAGAACTAAAATTGAAGCTGTTCAATGAAGTGTAAAATGGCCAGTAGAATGTCTGGGACACTATCAGCAAAGTGCTTTTTCTGTACTGTTCTGTAAGTCATGTAAATACATCTTCAGGCACAAATTTGGTTTAGGCATTATTCCAGTCTCAAACACTAACTCACTACACCACTGATGCTGTGACAAAACCATCATGATTAATAAACCGTGTCTTCTTCTAGCACACAAAACAAATATACTGCTTTAAAAAAAATCCCCAGAATAAAAATATGGATAATGTATAAAAATAGCATAATTTTAATTTGAAATTGCTTGTTCAGTTTTTCTGTTATGTTTCTGTTATGTTTCTGAAGTGAATTATAACCACGTGCCTTGTTGAAGGAAAAGATGGGAGGTAGAAATAGCAACACAAATAGCCTATGCATCTGCTTTCTTAGATCTTATTTTATGAAACTGCAACAACAATATAACTTAGACTTTCCTTTCTACCATTAGTTAAAAGGTACCATCGAATAGAGGATACTGACTTTTTTCTCTGACTGCTGTTGGATACAGTTTGGCTATTTATAGTTGAAAACATACTCAAAATTTAATTTTAACCATCTTATATGTGATCAAACCGACAATGATTTTAACAGCAGGCTTACACATGATCATTGGTCAATGTTTAGTCCATTCTTTTAAGCTTGTAACAATTTTTGAAGATATCATAACCTCTGAAAGTTCGAAAGTGATCCACTCTTTCTTGAAAGCACTGAGACTTCAAGGTCCACCCAGGTTGTTACTGCTTTGGCAGGATGACTGAACACTGCACCATTGTCTGAAACACAAAGTCACAGGAGATAAATGCTTCTCTAGCCAGTGCAGAGAGAGAATTACTTTTCATTGTAAAGGTAGACTATGGAGCTTCCATTTGGGTATTCAAACAGGTATAACTCATTGCATTGTATAATATCTCCAACTTTTTCCAACACCACACAAGTCAATATAATTACATGGAGGGCAGACACACACAAGGAGTTTTCATTACACCTTTTGCAAAGCTATGTGATAGGCTTTATTGGTATGGAGAAAAACAAACCATATTGCAAAACCACTAAATTATGGACTTTGGGCTCACAGACTACAAATGAAAAATTGTGCAGCATGCTTTCTGTGACTTCTCCATTACTTTCCATCAATTCTGAAGTACAGCTATTGAGAAGATAAACCAGTCAGATGGCACTGACAGTGAATGAATTAAATCACTCACTAATGAAAAGTACACTTTTCAATAAAGAAAGGAAAAAGACTAATTTCAATAATTTGGGTTCTACAAAACTTATCTGGTCATATGTGCTTAAAAGGGTCTGAGGTGAATTGTACCAAATACGTCTTCTCTTCATGATATGTAGTAAACTAGAGATGAGACTCACTGGTATGATGTACTGGGTTTGCATGGCCTGGGTTTGGTAACAAGGGGCTACATGGGTAACCTCTGTGAGAAGCTGCTGGAAGCTTGTTCCATAACCAGCAGAGCCAATCCCTGATGGCTCCAAAGATGAATGTGCTGCTGGCCAAGGTTTGGCCAATTGAAAATGATGGTTATGCCTCTGTGACAATGCATATAAGGAGAACTCAAAACTGAAAGGGGGGCAAGGAGGGATGCAGAATTCACCCGCAGCCAGTGAGAAAAAGGTGCTCGTGGTGGAGCATGTGGATGCTGCAAAGCTTTGATCTGCTGCCAGGCTTGAACAGAGAGAGAGAACCTTTGCTTACAGAGATAGGGGAAGACGACCCTTGCTTCCAAACTAGAGCAGCTCATCCTTAAAAAACTATACCCCAGGAACTAAAATGGCCCACTAAATTGTGGGAAAACTGTTTGCCCATGGTAGAGACTCATATTTCTACCCGTGAAAATTAGAACTATGTTGGAGAAGTTCACAGAGAACAATCTCCAGTGGGAAGGACCCCATGGCATAGCAAAAGAGACTCCCCTTCCTAAGTGAACTGAAGATAAATTTTAGAGAGTGACAAACTGACTAAAAACTCCATGCTTTGTCTCCTTGCACTGTCAGTGGCAAGGAAAGAAGGGCTGGTGAAGGGTGGGGGAAAGTGTTCTAAAAGTTTATTTTTAGTTCTCATTTTCCTCCTTCAATTCTGTTAATACATTTTTCTTTATACCTTTTACAGTTCTAAACTGGTTTTGCCCCTATTTTGNAAGGGCTGGGGAAGAGGAGGAAAGATTTTCTAAAGGTTTTAGTTCTTATTATCCTCTTTTAATTCTGTTAATACATTTTTCTTTATACCTTTTACAGTTCTAAACTGGTTTTGCCCCTATTTTGTCCTAATCCTTATCTCACCCCATGAGCCTTTTCTTTCCCTTTCTCCCTCCTCTGCTTGACTATAGCAAAGCAGAATGAGTTAATGACTTTTCATGAGTGCCAGTGGTGTTTGGCCAATGTCAAAATTGTGGTGTTTTTGGTGGAGAATGCAGGCAAGCATGAGGATGTTAAGAAAAGGATATTAATTGGGAGAAATAATGGGCAAACCAAGTATTAAATCACAAAATTAAGCAGAATGATAGTGGTAATTTTTTTATTGTAATTGTAGTGAAAAATCTAGGGGTGTATTTTTGGTGTAATTTGTCTTTCTGGTTCTGTGTAGTGATTATGCCTTAGATTTAGTGTAGAGAATTTTTTCTGCTGATTAGTTTAGTAGTTTTTGTTGGTCTAACTAAGGATTATAGGTTGAGTGCAATTTTGATGATAATTATTAAATATGTCACTCATAGAGGACAGGAGTGGAATTATCCTGCTCTAATTTTGTCAGCACTAATTTCAATGAATATCTCTAAGGTGAGCCTGTTTTGCTTGTGACAATATTTTACAAATTATCTCCCCTGGTCCTTATCTCTACCCAGTCAAAACAAGCTTGTTGAGAAGCTGGACAGATATCCAAACTGTTTTAACATTGTTTTTTCCCTCTTTGTTATAGCCACAAATGAATCTCAAGTATGCTTGTGAAATACAGGTGATAAAAACCACATGTAATTTTTGTCTAAGAAAAATTCTGCTTAAGAACTACCTCATCAATATATTTTGAAATGTTTGGTATTTTTTTCCATATTTTTTCATCCATCTTGGACTTAAAACCTATGCAGAACACAATTCTAATAATTTCAAAGTGGTTATTACCCATATTTTTTAAGACTTTTCCTCCTCTAGATATTAAAGTGAGCATAATCTTTTTGGTTTGATTCAGTCTCTTCCACTTGATTCTCCTTTGTGCTCAAATCCAAGATCAGGGTTTCATTTGGATACAGAAGATATTTGAATCTTAGCATTTATTTGTATCTTATGAACATCTCATAGCTGATGTCTTACTTCATCAACCATATACAGCTTTTTTTAACGTTTTATTGTAAAACAAACTACAGGTTTTTTTAACATTTTCCAAAACTTCCTGTATAACAGAAGCTAGATCTTGGCAACAAAACTTGCAAGAATCGTATAGTCTGTCCACCCATCTTGAATGAATTTGGTTTCTTGAAGCATTTACTCAGAAACATTTTGATTTAAGCAAAAACACCTTGTAACAAACACGTGTGTTGTGTGTGCACACACATACACTGTCCCTGGCACTCAGCCTCATTTGTGTACTTACTTTCAGAGTGTGCAGGGTGTTGGTCCATTCCATGGAGCCTATCTGAGGTATAGCAGTAAGGAGTATGCTTGTAGCCTTATTTGCATTCCCCTTCAGTGTCTTTAAAACTTTATCCACTGAAACCTGGAAATAAAATACAACTGAGTGGAGTCTCTCAATTTTGAACACAGGGATTTTAAACATCCAAATAAATTTAACTCAGAAGCATAAGTGAAGCCTTAGAATATCAGTTCTTTTAGACAGGACAAATGCTTTTTCTTCTGAGTGTGTGTGTATGGTTTATACTTGTGTATTGCAAACAAATAGGAGAATTAAAGCATATACATTATTTTGCACAGAGATGCAAAAGAAAAAACACCAGACCAATCACAATCACAAAGAAGACAAGTCACACACAGAATTCATGAGCTTCAGACTCACAGATCCCCAATTCAGACGACAAACAAAAGGTTTGCAAGTAGTGAGGCACGTTTATGAAAATGAATGAGATAGCAACAATTGACTCTATTTTTACTTTCACAGTCATTCATCAAGAATAACTCAGGTGTACTAAGGTAATTAAGAACAGATGTAGTAGGGTATGTAATCTCTTATCAAAACCTACACATGCTCATCCAAATCCCTCAAGACAACACCAGAGGAAAAAAGTTCACTCACTGCTTCTTCATGTTCCTTCCAGCAGTCATAATCGGTTGCCATGGCAATACTAGCATAACTCATTCCAGCTTCCCTTGCAAGAATCACTTCAGGCACTGTAGTCATGTTGATAACATCAGCTCCCCAGCTGCGAAACACACAGCTTTCTGCTCGAGAGCTGAAACGTGGGCCTTCAATTGTGATCATTGTCCCCTTGGAATGACACTGGAGCCCCAGCTTCTTGGCAGTCTCAATAAGAACCTGCAAAACATGTCAATGTTGAGGAAAGGAACTAATTCTCCTCGTGCACTGCTTTTGCATCCCATCAAAAACTGCACAAAAGAACACAAAAAGAAGTCAGCTTTATACAAAGTAGTCATATTTTATATGACTACAGCTGTCCAGAACCAAAGATGAATTTTGTTTTCCTCACCTAACAAGAAAAATTAATAGTTCTACCAACAGGGATGAAGTTGAACTCATCTGATTTTGTTAGTATGATTGGATTACTGCTTTCATTGCAGACCAAGAAGCCTGGGAAACACAATTTTTGTCCATTTAGACTGTGCCTACACTGCAAGGAGAACTGCAGGTAAAAGCATTCCACCAAGCACTACATCATCACATGTTGGACTGAGCCAGTGATAACAGTAATAAGAAACCTACATTTTGGAAATAAAAGTCTAGAAGCACATACTTCAGAGACTACCCTGGGAATGTGTGCAGAAATTATTACCAGATTTTCCCATGCCAGTGGACATACAGTATGCACTTCCCATCAGTTTTTTTAGTTCCAACGAGAACCTCATATATGGTAGAATAATCCTAACTTTCTCTCTTGGTAATTGGCCTGGATGATGGCAGTTGACACAGTTTGAATAAGAGGATATCAACCTAGGTAAATGGGGCTAGGATACCCACCACCATCCTGGGCAGGAAAGTGAAAGGAACTGTGATGACATCTACTTGAAATGGTCATCAACAAAAAAAGAAAAGATAAAGAAAAAACCAAAAGCACCCACCAAAAATTGTGGTAGGCTAGGTGAGACCTTTATAACACAGCAGCAGTGAAAAACCTAGTCTAACACCACTAGAAGCAACTTTTTAGCACCATGACTTACACCGCATGGAGCAGCTTCCCTGCGAAACAGCAGGAAGCCTACACTCAACACAAACAGATGCAACAGGCAGCAACAGCTCGGGTGTGTTACATCACCTTGTGGGGTGCCTCCTCCCTGGCATGTCAGCCATCGGCGGGTTGCGTGGAGCAGAGGATTTTGCGGAGCAGCATAACAACGTAAAGCTGGAGCGCCTACATCTGCCACTGCAGAGGCATGTGAACAGATGAGTATGCACCGTACCTGGGCTGTGGCAACACCTGACACCCTCACAGCTTGGAGGAGGCGACTGAGAGCAGTGCTGCCGAGAAGGACTTGGGGCTGATGGATGATGAAAAACTCAACGTGACCCAGCCATGGGCACTCCCAGCCCAGAAAGGCAATGGGATCTGGGCTGCATCCAGAGCCCCATGGGCAGCAGGGGAGGGAGGGGATTCTGCCCCTCTGCTCTGCTCTGCTCTGGTGAGACTCTACTGGAACACTGCATCCAGCTCTGGGGTCCTTACTGTAAGAAAGGCATGGAACTGTTGGAACAAGTCCAGAGGAGGGCCATGGAATTGGTAAGAGGACTGGAACAAATCCCCTATGAAGACAGGTTGAGAAAACTTGGTCTCTTTAGATTGGAGAAGGCTGCAGGGAAACCTCCTAGAAACCTTCCAATATCTGAAGGGTTCTACAGGGAACATGGAGAGGGACTCCTTGTCAGGAACTGTATTGATAAAACAAGGAATAACAGGCACAAACTGAAAGAGGGGAAATGTAGGTTAGCCATTAGGAGGAAATTTTTTAATGACACTAGGACAGGCTGCCCAAGGAAGCTGTGGATGTTGCAACACTGGGAGTGTTCAAGACATGGTTGGATAAGGTCTTGAGCAACTTGTTCTAGCAGAACAAGTACACCTGCACATGACAGTGGCAGCTGGGACTAGATAATCTTGAAGGTATTTACAATCCCTTAATGCTCTATGATTCATTCTGTGCTGTAAGTTGATCTAAAATTAATCACACCTAATATTTTGGTTTATTGATGCTATTAATTCTGAATATATGTTTAGCTGAATGCCAGTTAATTAATTGTTAATAAACAGACTGACATGGCATAACCACAGGTGAGCAATACCCTTCTGAAAGTCTTTATGAAGTTCCAACTTTACTGCCTATAAGTTGTTGTGTTGAGCCTCAGTTTCTAAAAGCAGCAATACTCAAGATACCCTATATTATTCAAAACTTTTGAGAGAAAGATAAACTCCATTTAGATTTTAATTTAATTTACAGTGCATAAATCAACTAAACCAGATTTTTAAATGTATTTGCAGAAATGCAGTATAATATGAAGGTTTCATATATTTTAATGCAAAATTCATTAAATATGTTACACTTACAATTTTGGCTTTTTATTATTATTGCATTCATCTGTGAAATTCCTCTGAATTGGGATAAACTGGACTGAAATTATCCCAACAATTTTCAGACATAGTTTTAGGGGAAAAATTGAAATCACTTTTATCTGGTATTTTGAAATGAAGTGAAAATACTCCTCAGTTGTACAAAGAGCTCAAAACCCATATGTTTTTAAAACGTCTCTTAGCCTGATTAGAATGCACAGGGCAATGAGATAATGATCACATGTGAGACTGGAAAGTACCTAAATGTTTTTTCTCTGTTTGTAAAGGCACATTTCTCTGCTGGCTTTTCAAAGAAATGTAAAACCCAAAAAACATCCCTAGCTACTTAACAACTGAAAGAATGGCATGTGTTTCCTGCAGTCTCAGGAAATGTCTTAAGTATGAGTACCTTCTTTAAAAAATGACAATGTGAGGTACTGCCAATCACCAAAGCAATAACACTTTTTAATCAATTTCTTAATAAACTCCTTGGATCTGCTGTGACATTACATCATGCTCACAGGGGAAAGCAACTAAATGCCAACTAATCTTTGTTAAGAGCATGTGGCCAGGCTCTTTTTGCAAGAAAAATGCAAAGTATTTTGCATACCTTACTGCCCAACAAAAGAAGGGCAAAAGCATGCACATGTATAATATGCAGTGGCTCGTTTCTTCACGAGACCTAAAATATCTTTAGCTCGTTGTAAAACCCCAGTGTGGTTATCTCTAAACCACAGTGCAGCCAAATAACAAAAATAGCATATAATGACATGGAAGCAAATTGGTGACAAAAGCAGAATCGCTCAGTAGTCCAAATGTTTGCACATGCTCTGGGTATAGATTGTGCCACCTGCTTCACAATTCACGTTTGTCTTGATTGCAGAGAGCAGGTCTCTTAGATGAGTATGACTGATCCTGTAAGTACTCCTGTTCCTCTGAAGAATGTACCTCCTTGCAGCTCACCTCCTTGATCAGAGCATTCCACAACACCACAAAATATGCGGCTCAATCTTCACCTTCCTTTTTCCTCAACTCTAGGAATACACTAATTTATTTATAAATGATATAATAACTGATATTTAATCAGATACACTTCTCCCAGAAGCTTATAAAGGTGCTGAAAAACAGAGAAGTGTTTCACACTCTCTATAGTCTGAGAAGCCTGAAAATCTTGAAGTGACACAAGAGGAACAACTGAGTGGAACAGTTAAGAATAAAAGGCAAATATAATTTTGGCTTGTTTCAATGCTTAACATCCTATGCCTTGATCTTCCACCACCACCCTCCTCTATAATGCACAAAAGCACAAATGCAATACTGCTATTTCTGTCAATGTTAGAGTACAACTTATTTAAATATTTAAGTATGTAGAGTGCCTCTACCATAGGTGCATCTTTACTCCGAAAAGAAATGGAACTAATTTCTAATCCGAACTATTTCGTTCACTTTGTTTCTTTCTTGGCTGGTTACTTGATAAATGAAGATCTTTTGTCCTGCTATTAAGACTGTGGGAAGATCTAAGTTGCCAACTGACTTCCTCTGCATACCTCCCTTAGGAAGCCAGACACAAGATCTTTTACTTCCCATGCCTTCCAAATGTCACATTCATCCTTAATACCATGATCTATCTGAGAAAAGGATAAAGAGATGCATATTGCCTCTGTATCC
>VWZN01014119.1:140492-161498 GCA_013396955.1 Regulus satrapa | reverse complement strand
TATATCTCAAATAAGTGCCATAAAACCAACATTTCTTAATACTATTACAGAATTCACTAACCTCTCTGGTTTTGGTGCAGAATGGCTCAGCCATTGGAATATGACATACTCCTGAGAGAGTGGAATGCTGTCCATCATATAAAGTACAATGTCTTTTAGTTGTCCTAGAAAAGCAGAAAACTTGCTTAGAGACAACAACAAAAAGAGAAAGCAACAAATTGATACAAAGAAAAAAAACCACAGCATCCCTGGGAGCAGAAAAAAAATCAGTATGATGTTAGTCACCACCTGTAATCCTGTTCTGCCTCTGTACAAACCTCTGAGAATTGAGCTGAAGAGTATAAAACTGTTACTCCAATGGTGCATTGTCAATTCATTATGAAAATCTTTTGTTAACCATGACAGTGAAATGCTGATTTGTTTCTAAATGACACAAACAGCCCCAACGTAATGCGATTCTACTGCAAAACAATTAGCTAATTTAATAGCCAGGCATGTGATCTCTGGACAAAAGTTTGAGTAAACTTTAAGAAAGGGAAGGAATAAAATCTCAGTTATTACAAGGCTAGTCGAAATAGAACTTGTACATATCACGGCATTCGTACAATGAAAGAATGGGAATTTACAGAAACAGCCTCCAGTACGAAGGAAATGTGAATTCAATCTGAAAAACCTTGGAACAGGATGTCTTCATGTTCTCAGAAAGATCACACACATGTGCAGTGCCAGCTTCCAAGTAGGAGAATTTTTTTTTCTCTTCTTTCAATGGATGGAAATGGTCAAATATTAAAATTACCACCCAGCATGCCATTTTGGAACACATGGAACTGCTACCCACTAACACTTTACCCTCAAATGCACTGCCTCAAGCTAATCCACCCAACTGGATGGTGCAAATCATCTGGAACCAAGTTCTCAGATACTCCCTTCTTCCCTGCAATGTGTCATGTATTGTGCTTTACATTATTTGTGAAAATACAGACAATAGTCAAATTCAACCCACAGCTGAAATACAGAGTATCTGCTGGTAAGGCTTTTTATAACAGCTCCCCCAGTAAAGTCACTAGGAAATATGTAAAAGAAGGTTTTAAATACAAGTTATATGTTAGATTCGGTTTGAACAAAAAAAAATGCATCAATTGGGTAACCTTAAGAATGAAATAATAAAATAGGAAAGAGATGGATAAATTAAAAACATCCGGAAAACTGGATATAGCTGTTAAAATCAGTTGAAACACTAAAATTAATTTTTCCTTTATGGGATACTGAAAAGTCACAAATAGAATATATGTGATTTTTCACACTTTCCTGTTTTGTCTGCTAATGAATTATTTGGAATTGGAAGAAATGATAAAAGCCACAATCCATTTCCTGCATTATATTACCTCAGGTATTGTTAGTCAGGCACTTTCAATGAGAAAAGCCCAAGGAAAGATCTCACATGCACAAATAATAACATGTGACTTTCAGATACCCCATGTTCTTTGAAGAGAACAGCCACATCACTACGTGGCATCATAAAGAAATCCCATTCTGTTTGCCACATTCATACAAACTGCACGGGACTAGGTAACAACAGTAAGACCTAGAACTGCTTTGAGCAATGGACCACACGTGCTTGCACTCAGACAATTTCTCTTCTGCATCTGTTGTAGTTTAAATCCAACTGGAAAGTAAACCCCACTAAGCCCCTGTACCTGCAGCAACAGTCACACTTCTAATCCAACAATAAGGTGGCTTTTGCTCCTTCATTTTAGTTTTATCACAGTAACACATGATTTTCTGTCAATTCTGACTATGACTGATTCTAGGAAGCAAAATACAACTCAAACAAATGAACAGACCACCATTTCAACATTTAATTTCACTTCCATTTCATTTCCATTTCATGTCATTTCCATCTGTGACACACAGCCCTCTACTACTTCCATCATCACCTTCCTCCTTCTATCAGTACTGTTGAATTATCAAACTATCGGTAAAGAAAGAAAAAAAATGTAAATTCAGACTACCATAAGGATATAAAAAGCAGTCTCAGTATGCTCTGCATCTTCGGGAACACTTAAAGAATATTCTACAAAAAAATTTACAGGGTGTAACAATACTGCAGTAATTGTAGTTGTGTTTGTGACACAGAGAACAGAAACAATAAAAACGCCAGCTGTTACAGGAAGCTTTTTTCTGCATCTCCTCAACTGAGCTCAGTCATTCAAGTAAGTAGTTACTGTATTGCTCTTCTCCTCCTAGGAAATATCAGCACCAAACCAAACAGAAAGTATTCGAAAGCCCTCAATTAGTCAGATGCAGCAAACTGACTAACAGCACTGTGGTTAACTAACAGGAGCCAAAGGCAGAAAAAAAAGCTAGATTTTTAAAGCACCGTTTTAGAGAACAACTTTTGCAGCCTATAATAACACGTGGTTATTTTTGGATTTGGAAGCAAGGAGTATACAATTTATACATATAACATATATTTTTGTATTTATTTAATATAATGTATCTTTTATTGTTTAAATACACAAAATAATAAGCAGAGACTACACATGGAATCAAACACTAGGTGTGGTAACGACCTGCAGAATGAGGCTCTCAAAAGTCTGGAAATCTTATATAGTTCTAATTACACCAATTCAGTGTTTCATACTGTAAGTTAAACCCATGCTAGGCAGAAGTACTACACAACTCCTTATCTTGTAATCCTGTCATTAACTTCACAGTGTGCATGCCCAAGGAGAGCAAATTACAGTAGCTGCCTACAAGTTTTCTGTTCACTTCTCGCTCTTCTCCCATTCCTATTCACTATTCCTTCTTTTTGCTTCACACCTGTAAGGAAAATTGTGAATAGGCATTCTCCCTATTGAGAATACGTGTAGAGAGAGCTCAGATACTAAAAGGTACCTGGATGTCAGAAGGTACTGATTTTAAGTACCTTTAAGTAAATCCTTGCCACAACTTCTTTCCAATGGACTGCCTGAAATGGATTAACCACTATATAGAAGCCAGAAAACCTTTCAAGAAAAATAACTGTTCTTGCAAATTTAACCAGCACCTTCTTTCCAAGACTATAAACACTGTTATCATGACCCCGATCTTTCAGTAGAAGATATTTCAGGAAAAATCCATCTTTTCAGACGTTGGTGGACAAGTAAAATATTCTGTCCCATGAAAATATCTTCACATCAACAGCACTGTTGGCATATTTTTTTGTTCAAACCGAATCTAACATATAACTTGTATTTAAAACCTTCTTTTACATATTTCCTAATGACTTTACTGGGGGAGCTGTTATAAATATTATGCAATTACTCTTACACTGCTGTGAAGGGTTAAATGCAGACCTTATCTCCAAAGACAGGGCAGTTTAACACTGCCCTGGCATAGAACATTATGAAAAAAGGCTGGACACAGAAATTCATCTTGTCAAAAGAGACAGATTATTACAGTGTATCAGTTTTCTGAATTAAACTGCAAGTTGGGGATGATTTTTAAATTCATGTTACATGTCATTTTCCACACTGAAACATTTTCACATGCTTTTTTGAGAAGTTTTTTGGTTTCCTGCTGCCATTAAACAAGTCAGAGCAAGTTTCCACTTGCCTAAGTCAAAACGAAAACTTTACTTGCCCCAATGAAACATTGTTCATAAATACGGTATACCATTACTACTGGTGACCATCTGAATAAACTCTAAATGAAAACACAGATCACAGAACAGCTGAGAGTAGAAGTGGACTGGAGATCCACGTAGAATGGGCTGCCCAGCTCCATATCCAGATGGCTTTGAGTACCTCCAGGGATGGAGACTCAGCCAGCTCTCTGGCCAACCTGTGCCATCACTCAGTCACCTTCAGTAAAAAGTGTTCACTGATGCTCAGAGGCAACCTCCTGTTTTTCAGTCTGTTCATGCCACCTCTGATCCTGGGCACTGCTGGACAGAGCCTGGCTTCTTCTATGCACCCTCTGTTCAGGTATTTCTACAGATCCATGACACTGCCCTTGGGTCTAGTGCTCTCCAGGCTGAACAGTCCCACTGTCTCAGCCTCTCCTTTTGGGAGACATGCTCCACTCCTTCATTGTCTTCACAGCCTGCTGTTGGGCTCTCTCTGGTATGTCCATGCCCTAAGTGCACCGTGGAGCCCAGAACTGGATACAGCACTCCAGGTGTGGTTCACCAATGGCAAGCAGGGCTCCCGTCCCTCACCCGGGAGGCTCTCAGGTGATAACGCAGTCAAAATAACTGGTGCTTGACTCACCATCATCCAAACCACGTCCCCAGGGCTGTTTAGTGTCTTTCCTACTACATAAATCAGTATCAGTACTAAAAAAAAATTAGAGCATTGTCAAAAATATAGCTAAAATTCACCCTAAAATCAACTCTAGTATAACAGCAGGGTATTAGTAATTTAGATACACTGTATCTAAAACCTAGTCTTACAAGAAAAAAAG
The DNA here is from genome assembly GCA_013396955.1 of Regulus satrapa. Taxonomy (NCBI): domain Eukaryota; kingdom Metazoa; phylum Chordata; class Aves; order Passeriformes; family Regulidae; genus Regulus; species Regulus satrapa. The sequence goes on along the minus strand of VWZN01014119.1, from coordinate 157,052 downwards.
CATTTCAGTTACGCCTGTAAAAAAAAAAAAGTAAGTCAAAATTTGAATAGCACTGCAGTGTCTGGAACAAATCTAGGTTTACATGGTCAGTTAGCAATGAAATATTACCAACAGCACCACATATGCCCAAAGAAGCTGCATAAGCCATTTTAAATACTTCACATTAGGTGGAATAACCAAGTAAGATTTAAAGATATAATATACCTCCAAGTATTAGAAGTAAATTTACCTTTAAAATGTGCAACAAGATCTTTTAATTATTGGTGTTGCTGGTGATCTTTAAAAGTAGCTTTATTTTGCTCCCAGCTTTGCATGAATTTCTCTAGTCAGATAATCAAGGCAGATAGGACCAGCTAGTGTACAGAAACTTTGGACACAAATTTACTTCCTTATGATTCTTAACAAATAATATATTCTTGTTTTAAAACAACCACCTCTCTTTTGCTACTGTGCTGCATTTATCTCTTGTGCAGGACTTCATTATTATGGCATAATTTCCGAGGTGACTCCTACTATGCTTTTACTTTTCCATCCCATTTCAGATTCTTCAAAAAGCTTGGAATGGCTGTGTTCTTATTCATGTTTCTTTCTCACATCTGAGAAAAGAAGATTTCTTTTACTTTTGAACAGTCCTACCACAGAGGTACACTTTAGTTCATTTACGGCCATTCTTCAAAGCCTGGTACTTCTGTGTCTATTAGAATGGAACTTCAAACAAGCCACCTTTAGGACAGGAAATCACATTTCCATTTCCTATCGTATTTTCTTGTACGAATCTCACTTTTTAACAGAAGAACTGAGGCTCTCATCTTATTTTACAAAAACTTAGTTTAACACTAACATGTTATTATGTGGTTTAATACCATTTGTCCTCTTTTTCCTCCTTCATACTCACCTGTCAATGAACTGGTCAATTATGACAAGATCACCAGGTTGTATTTCCTCTCGTAATGAACCGCAGGCAGTAGTCACTAATACATGGGAACAATTTTCTTCTTTTAATGCCCAGATATTGGCACGGTAGTTGACATTTGATGGCATAATTGTATGATGCCTTCCATGTCTGCAAAGATACATGAAGCAAGAGAGTAAAATAAATCAGACTGAAATTGCCTTCCTTCTCCTAAATAAGGAGAATTTCAGGAAACATATTTCCCCAAATAATACTGGAAGTGGAACTGACCATTTCAGCTACTTCTGGTATATTTTGTTTTCCTAAATGTATTGAGCTTCTCTTGGAATTCAATTTAAGAAGCAGTGGTATAATATTCTTTTGATATGCAAAATTTTAAGCTCAAGCCTGTAATGAAAAGAATCTTAAAAATACATCTCAAATATACTTCATAAGCTTCAAGATTAAAATAAGCATTCTTCTCTGTATCTTTTAAGTCAGTTCCATAGATTCTGAAACCCCTTTTCTACAGGGAGTTCTTAAGATTTATATACACCTCCATGGATTTTCTGCCCAGAAATGCTGCTTGTGTTCTCCCACACAACGAACGGCACACCACAGAACACTGTGTTCTGTCATCTTTCCAAAGAAAACAGCAGAATCGTCACATTTTTCTCTTCGACCTTTAAGTGGTCTGACAGCTTTGATAAATTAAAAGAATGACTTCACACTGCTGCAGTGCTCTTTTTCATCAAGACAGGAAATACTTGGTCTTATAAGCACGAGCTTTTGTGCTATCTCTATCTTTGCTACAGAAGCACATTACTTACATGATTAAACACATTAGAAAATTATTTTCAACCATGTAAAAGAAGGAATTTAATTTCTCAACTGTCAGAGGCCAAAAAGTCTTAAGAATTTGATCATTCAGGAACAGCACATAATATGATCAAGCACTGTCAGTCAGGATTCCCATGTTGTCATTAGCATTTCTGATAAGCTACTAGGCACAGAGATTTATTGCTTTATTGCAGTTGCTGTCATAATCTTCTTATGTGATATATATGCCTTTTTTTCCCCAATCTGATTCAGAAGCCAAAGCACAAAGAAAAAATTGCAGGTACCTCAGCCCTAAAAGTAAACTCTCTAGGTTTCTGTATGCACAACCATAAATCCCAGGGAGAAGGCAAACCACAACAAAGCTGTTCAAACATCTGTGGCCCGAGCTTTAGTCTGAAACAGCACAGCTACGAGAATTTGCCTGAGCAGCTAATTTGAGAAAATGAGAAAAATGTTGTCCAGGTGTAATAAAATCTACGAGCAAAGTCCATGAAAGATAAGAAAAGTAAAACCACAGGCAGAAGTGCAGTTGGAGAGATGGCTAGTAGTCAGCAGCTTTAATGGAAAAACACTGGAATGAAAAGAACAATGGGTCCTAAGCGCCTTGCCCAGTCTCACCTTGGGCCTCCACAGGAACTCCTGATGCCTGTGAGCCTGGGTTCTCCTGCCTCTAAGCTCAGGCTCCACTCTTCCCTCCTGGCCTGAGCTATGCCACAGTGTGCCAGTCACCCCACAGCCTTCAGATCTGCGCTGTAGTTTGTCTCTGGAGCAGGAGGGGCTTTAGAAAATGCTACAGCCTTGTCTTTCACTCCCTACAGTTCCAGCCTGGATTCCCTGGGTGGATCCTGTGCTTGACTAATTACCCTGACTTGGCCTGTTGATAGAACCTGTCATCAGCACCTGCTCTGTGCACGCTGCCCATTTGCTGCAAACTGTGTTAGTATTCTTGTATTTAATTCAGCAGCATGTTGGTCCTAGATATCCACGCTTACAGCAGTGTGAAATTTCCACACATTCATCTGCAGATCCCGCTTCCAGAGTCTCTTCAATTATAGTAAAAGATATCTGAATAAAAATGACATAGGGAGGGAGAACAGTAGGGGATGCAGCCCCATAACCAATAATTGTAACAGCAAGAAGACTCAGTAATCTAAGGGAATGATATGGTGGAGTTTACAGTGGTACCAGAGATACAGTTCAGCTGGAAGCAAACATTTTCTCTATTTCACAAAGGAAATCTACAAACATAGTAAGCAGATGAATTAATTAGTAAAGATTATTTAATTAGTAAAATTAAATTATCAGCATCACCTAGCTACCATCAGACCTTGGCGGTTTTGCAGGATGCTTACTAGGGCAATACCTCCCACTGGATTTTTTAATCTAACCTAAACAGCATTTTTAACATTCTCAGTCCTTGCAACATCAAATTTGCTCATGAAAAAACCCAAACTTGTGCTGGACTTTGCTAGGAACCCCACAGAGCAAGATGGTGTCAGAGCAGAAATTCAGTTCATCTAATGAAAAGAGAAAAAATTCAAAGAAAACTTTAAGATGCATAATACAACCCCCTATAAAATACTAATTTACCTTGCTAAGAGCACACAGTCCACATTTTTGATCTTTCCCAAAATCAAAGCATCTGATGGCTGCAAAACAAGCACATGAGAATGAGTTACCACCTGACAATCACATTACATACTAACTTTACTACTACCTAAAAGTAAGCACAACAGTTACAGAAGAAAATGCTGATTACCATTGTACTCCCACGTTTTCTTGAGCTCAGCACTGTAATTTGATAAGGCAGATTAGTAAAACAGCCTCCAACAGGAAGATCAAACTTGAGACAGGGAGGATTACCACAAACTTTCTGTGTTCATACTAACATTAACATTGCAACTCTTTACTTTGGGGTTTCAAACTGTGATACCTTCTAATATATCAAAAGAGTATTTCAAACACAAAAAGAGTAGCATGCACGTGTTACCATCAAATTGGTGAGCATGACTCACTCTTTCCAGTAAACTTCAGTTTCTTTTTGCTAAATAGGTGCCATTCTCTACTAAAGCCCCCTTCCAACATAAAAACACCTAATCTGTGCTTTTCCATAACATTTGCTATTCTGTTCTCTGGCCCCTTTCTAACTCGGGCTTGTAAGTAGAGTGTGAACAATTCTGGACTTCTCCAATCCATCCCTCACTCATCCCCAGCTTCCTGAAAACTCTTCCCTGCTGCTGGGAGTCCTGCTTTTGGGAAATGAAATGTGATATATAACAGAGAAATTATGGTACTTAAGTGGCAGAAGCACTGTTGTATTTGTTCAGCCTAGGGATTTCTCTTACAGCTACCTAGCAAGAAAACAGAATCTTCCTGACTACCAACCAGCCAGGACAACAGAGCATTTTGATTTTAGCTGTCCAGCTGGAACATGTACACTGCCACAGAGATGGGTCATCCTGCCCATGAGAGGCAGTCTCCAAGCCATCAACCACCATTACAATAAATTAACTGCTCTGTGGGCTGTGTTCTGCTCCTGGCCTTCAGGGATCTGAAATATATTATGGCATAGCTTTCCTTTTTGTCAAAAGCTCGTGAACTCATGAATTTCAAAGCTGTTGTGTTCTTTCTGCATCACCAATGTATGCCAGAATTCAGTGGAGTTTGCGATGGGAATGAATGTCAAACTACCCCAAGTCTTTTGAAAATAGATACAAACTTAAATCTACCTCTTGCAATAAACTTGAATCTGTTACTTACGAAGAGCCCAGTATTCCACTTAATGACCTTTTTGGTGTTGCGTTCTGGGCTCCTCCATGCAAGAAAGACAAGGAGCTACTGGAAAGGGTCTGGCAGAGCTGTAGAGGTGATTCAGGGTCTGGAGTGTCTCTCTTACGGGAAGAGTCTGTGGAAGCTGGACCTTCTCAGTCCACAAAAGAGAAGACTGAGAGGGAATTGAGTCAGTATAAGTATTTCAGAGATGGGTGCCCAGTGGATGATACTTCAAAAGGCTTCAGGAATGTTATATAACAGTTTATTTTGTTAAAGCAAAATAATCATTCATTTACTGATCACATTTGCAAGTGTCTTGACTCACACGTGTGCATTGTACAGATGCATGTACATCTCAATAGAAATGTTCTGCTGCCAGCTACTTCTGAGAAAACAAATAAAATTATAATGTTAGATTATATTTAATTTTACAGCTGTTGATTTTATTATACACTTGAAAATTTGCAAAGATTGATAACAAAGTGATATGGGAGTCCCATGTTAAAGATACCCACTGATAATAAAAACATCACCTTCTACTTCCTATTGCACAGCTCTTTTTGGTAATTTTTCATGTGAAAGCTCTCCAAAGCACTGTAATTTATTCAATCACCCATGTTTAAATTCTGGCAGACTTACTATTTCTTTTTTAAAAAGGGGAATATTCCAGGCAATTTATGTTTAGAACTGTAGTTATTTTGACTATTTTTAAAAATTATTTTAAAGTCTCTATTTAATATGAAACCATTGATATGTAAGTGTTTAATCTTTACGTTACATATACCCTTCTCAAACAAGCATGGCTTTAAGAGTGAAATTTCACACAGGGTAAAAGCCTTGCTGTCTAGTGGCCAAGGCAACTTGCCATTGCAGCATTACATAACAAGGAAGGATCACAAAAATTAGCATTTGGAATTTTGTTTTGTTTACACATATTTGCTGTGTTAAGCAATAAGGTCTTATTAAAACTGGGGACTTAAGTCCCCAAAAGACTACAAAAACACTCTTAAAAACTGAAGAGAATTTCCAGCAAAAGTTCTTGCCTCCTATCAAAATGATCATTAAGTGGAACACTGGGCTCTTTGGTTTGTAAGTAACAGATTCAAGTTTATTGCAAGAGGTAGATTTAAGTTTGTATCTATTTTCAAAAGACTTGGGGTAGTTTGATATTCATTCCCATCGCAAACTCCACTGAATTCTGGCATATGTTGGTGATGCAGAAAGAACACAACAGCTTTGAAATTCACGGGCTTCAAAACCTAGCTGCTGCAGCCAGCGTTACCTTCCTTATCTGTTTGCATCCTAACACTTCAAAAGACTTCAGGATGTTTGTGTAACAGTACCGAATGCCTGACACATTTACACTGACTTCCATGAAAGGCATTCTGCATATTTTCCAGGTGATACACTGAATACCTTTCAGGCACATGATTTCTAGAAAAATGGAAGTGAAAAATCACTGCTAAATGGTGAGCAGACATTTTGAGAAAAGAATTGCAGATACTGCATCATAGTTCATTAAAATGAATTGCAGACACTGCATCATAGTTCATGATCTTTATTTATTCCACTAAATAAAGATCACACAATCACAGAATTGTTAGGGCTGGAAAAGATCTGTGGAGATCTGCTAGTCCAGCCCTCCTGCCAAGGCAGGCTCGCCTAATGCAGGTTACACAGGAACACAATCAGGTGGGATTTGAGTGGCTCCAGCAAGGGAGGCTCCATGGTCTCGTTGGGCAGTCTGTTCCAGTGCTCTGCCATCCTTAATGTAAAGAAATTCTTCCTCATATTGTGTTTTAGTTGTGTGGCCATTACTGGCACTGAGCACCACTGAAAAGAGTCTGGCATCATCCACTGGGCACCCATCTCTGAAGTATTTATACTGACTCGGTCCCTTCTCAGTCTTCTTTTTTGTGGACTGAGAAGGTCCAGCTTCCACAGACTCTTCCCATAAGAGAGACACTCCAGACCCTGAATCACCTCTGCGGCTCTGCCAGACCTTTTCCAGTAGCTCCTTGTCTTTCTTGCATGGAGGAGCCCGGAACTCAACTCAGCACTCCAGACGTGGCCTCACCAGGGCGAGGTAGAGGAGGAACCACAGCCCTTGACGTGCAGGCCCCACTCTGGCCGCTGAGCCCCAGCACTGGCCCTCCTGACTGCAAGAGGGACCCTGTCATCCGCCACCCCAGGCTCCTCTCCACAGAGCCGCTTTCCAGCAGGACAGCCCCCAGCTACTTGGGGTTACTCCAGGTGCAGGACTCTAAACTTGCCCTTGTTAAACCCCACCGGGTTTCTCTGTGCCCAGTTCTCCACGCTGAGCTCCTCTGAGCGGAAGCAAAGCCTTCAGGGGCGTCAGCCACTCCCAGCTTTGTGTCACCTGCAAGCTGGCTTAGGGCTCCTTCTGTCCCTTCATCCAGGTTGCTGCTGGATGAGCAGAACTGAGATGAGAGTGGATGAGAGACTGAGTAAGACTAGACCAACTATTGTATGTGCATAAACCCACAGAAATAGACTTCTCAAACTGTGTGTTAACTATGAAACATAGCTAGGGTATACTTTCATTCTGCTTTCTTTCTCCCATAAGTTCTTTCCAAGTGCTGTGCTCTTTACTACTATCTCAGTAATAGCCAAGAGTGATGATAAAATAATAAAAACTTCCAGTGGAACAACTTGAAATCAAAGCTCTAATACTGTGTTTTTAAAGCAGAATTTAATAAAAGGGCCAATAAAAAGTTCTCAAACATTAAAGATTTATAAATGTATCTAACTCCTTCCCTCTTTTCACGAAATAATAGTCAGATATATATTACTTATTGTTGCAAAACAAGAATAGAAATGCAAGACTAGAACCCTGGGCAATTAATCCCAAATTATTACAATAACAAACAGTTGTAAAAATCCTTTTTGTCTATAATATAAATATGCGTAAAGTATTGTTCATGCGGTGCCTACAGAATTCATCTCTCCCTTGGTCTCCCCTCAGAGGCTAGCTGGAACAGAAAACAGAATGAACACGGAACACTTGTGATTTCCCAGGTTCTGCAAGCCTCTGTTCAACCTGTGAGCTAGTTTAGGAGCCACATGATGAACGTTGCTTTGGGGAGGTAGAAGGGGAGTTTAAGTATTATTTTACATGGTCAGGTTTTCTCTTTGCAAGCAAAAAATGCTCAAATGCAAATACCCCCTGCTTTGTTTGCCAGATGTATTTATGACCAGAAAAGGACACGGAGCCCCTAGAATAATTTTCTAGAGTAGAAAGATTTCTTGCCCGCCAGGGAAGGTGATTCAGAACCATGATCTGTCATCCAGAAGGGAAGAGAATCTAAATGAAAATTAGATTTTGAAACTGAAGATTCTGAACAAAACTTTTTAAGAGCTTCAAAATTCAATAATGAAGATAAAATCGCTTGGAAGAGCATCTGTTATCCTGTAGGAGACTAATATTTTCCATATCTAGAGATGGAATCTAAAAAGGTTTTGGGATAGTTTCCATAGAATACACAATTTTTGATGTATTGAAAATGGTGGAAACAGACAAAGGAGAAAAGACAGCTGGAATATTAAAGCTGCAAGCTTACTTAGTTTTAAAAAACCCTGTTGTTCTGCATTTTCACTATTACTAATGTAACTTGACACATTATAGGAGGATGATGTCAACAAAGAAAACAAAACAAAAAAATTGTCATAATAGTTTCCTTTAAACTTTTCTGTATTTTCCACATTCCCTAATGCTAAACTTTGTTGTCAAATGATTCTAAGGATTCAAGAAGGCCAAAGCAGAAGACAATTGAAGGACTCTGCATGAAGAAAATGTAAGCTAATATTAATATTAAAAAATAAAAAATTAATCAGCATTTTTCATTAAAGAAAAATCTATTTTGCTGCTGTCAACTGTCAAACGTGCCAAGGAACATCTATCCCAGAAAGATTTTCAGCTAAAAAATTTTGGCTTCAGTTTCCTTGCCTAGAAATGTAAGAATTAAACCACAAGATTTAAGTGAAGTGGAATTGTACACTCCGCATTTTTACATGACAGAAGGAAATGGACACACTTTCTAGTAACTATGCCTTGCAATTTCCTTTTGACATTCACTCATTTTCATTCTTCCTAGTTTTGCCTGAACTAAAAAGGCTGATGTTTCATCTCAGTTTCTCTTGGGAAATAAAAGACCAAAAAGTTTGGAAATTTATTTAAATTAAGCCTTTTACTTCTTAAAATTTCAGGCAGATTATCTGATTTCACAGCTTTAAGAAAAAGTATCTTTATGCCAGAAAAGTCACAATTTGGTTTATTCCAATAACAATCAAGAACAAAACATACCTTTAGGAAAAAATAGTAACAAGCAATACACTTCTAACCTTTTCCAGGCACGCTTAAACAGAAATAAGTAATAGCTGCTCTTTTGAACTAGGTAGTTCTAAAATGGGAGGAAGTCTGTGCAACACTTCCTTCCTGAATAGTCTCAGCAGCAAAGTAAGTGATTACTGATCCACCTAATAATACCAATTGAATCTGAGGCTAGTTGGTGCCTCAAAATCCATCGCACTTTGTGGAACTGTAACTTGTGGACTAAGCTCTGCACATCTTACTAAGGCTGATCCATCAGCTGCTGAACTGGAAACTGCATTCAGTCACCGAAGTGAATGTGACTGTACACAGGAGAAAATCTACATGAAGCAACCATCAGGTCAATGGCCTGATTATCAGAAGTTAAGATCTACAGAGAGAGAGAAGGAAGACAGGCCATTACCCATAAAAGGATAAAAGCTCCTGTTTGGCTATGCTCTCTTTCCTTGACTGTGACCTGACTCTGTTCAGGTCAGCTTAACAGTCCCAGTTCAACTCAGGACACTCTCGAATTCATGCTTGGATCTATAGCATGGTATCCCAGTTCTATTCTCCTTCCCCTCACACAATGAAAAAAAAGTAATGAACTCTTTTTTTTTTTTAAGTTCAGCCAATGCTAAATGGATAATGTGCAGGCTCAGACACAGGCAGTCCATAGATCAAGGTCTCTCACAAATGAAAACAGGCACCAACATTAACTTTCTCCTGATTATGTTGCATTCTGTGAGGAACACAGAAAAAAGGACACTACGTAAGCTACTTACTAGCTTAATAAAACAAACAAACAAAGAAAAAAGCCTTCCATACTGACCAAGGGTGCATGACTGATGAAGATATTTTCAGTTCTTTGTGCAGGAGCCATCCTGCAAGCATTCCTACTCTTCCCAAGAATACTGAATCCCACTTACTGCACTGCAGAATTTGCATCCCCCACATCCTGTGGCATCTCAGTGCTCTGACAGAAGAGACCTTTGAATGCTAAGCTGCCACTGTGCCCTTAACTCTGATCTGATCCCTGCGAGGGAGAAGTGTTCCATCTGTCCTAGATAGGAAAGCTTCAGTTTAATACCTGCTACAAGCAGAGTACTACTTGTGCTTTGCCAGCAGCCTCCAGACATATCCATGCTGTGATGAACATCCATGACTCCCAAGAAACAGGGAATGCAATGGCAAATGGTTTGGTTTAGTCAGTGGATTCTCCTTCAGAGCAAAGCTGGCTACTTTTGGAAACAGAAGTATAAAAACCAGAGGAGGTAAGCTCCTCTTAATTAATTCTATTTCAGTTTGTTAACTGATTTTGAAAGATGATAGAAAAGTCAAATTAATTCCTCTGATTATCTTTTCACTTCCTTTAATATTTACCTCCTTCCCCTGCCTGAATGGTGTGGATACAAATTCCTCTTGCTATTTACACCGCATTTGAAGCTATTTCTGAGTGGAGGCATGGATTTGGCTTTTAGTCACACACCATTTTAGTCACACACTGCATTTTCTAGCAAACTTCCAGTCACAAAATACCACTTGCTACCAGATACCAGATGTTTTTGTATATGCCAGAGTGCACTGGTTGGCTGCACAAGATATAATTCTAATGGCAATTATAAAGCACCCAGATTCCCCATGTCCTATGACAAGATTACCTAAGATCCAACTCTTCTATGAGCTTCATGTGACAGCTGGAACATCTCCCCCCGCACCCATGATTTCCTGCCAATAAAACTACCTCATCCTTTGTACTGTTTGGACTATGTTTCGTGCCAGGAATTACACTTCAAAACGCACCCAGTGCTGTGTATGGAGCAACAGCCCTAGCCACCACCCTTCTGCTGAGGAAAAGGACAGAAGCCATGTAAAGGAGAATTGTTCAGGTGTACCAGTGTCACAAAAACTGTTCCAGGGCTTCATTCTCAAATAATTGTCGAATTATGTGGTTATAAGCATGATCTTATATTGGTATGTATAGTAGAATTCATTAGTTACAAGGAAAATGGTGTCTCATATACCTCAAAGGGCAACTCAGAAAGGTTCCTGGACTGACCTGACAGATAATACAGGTCACCAGTACAAAGCCGAAAGAGAGGGTTTATCCTTTGATTGTAAATTCAGCAGTGAGTTTCCAAAGTAATCCAATCTACAAATGAGAAGAGGTAGAGTCTCCTTTGCACATCACCTTTGCAATACTTCTCTTCTACAAACTAAGAATCCCACAATACAGAGCAACCAAAAGAAGTTGAGCCAGCACTTCCTCCATACCTTCATTCACCAGTCTGAAACTTCCTAAAGCATACAAACACCTTGAAAATTGGCAAAAACTTTCAGTAATAAATAAAGAGGTTATACAGACCTTGCCATAAGGAGTGTCAACATATTTTTCTGTTCTTCCTTCTAAGATATCCGGATCATCCAGGCCAGTTCCACCGATAATTCCAATCTTACACAAAAAGTACATATTAGTCTTCTTGCAATTCACATTTAACATTTCACATTTAATGCAAGCCTGAAAAATTAACCAGGCAGCTACAAAACGTATCCTCTTCTCAAGATGAGGCTAGGCTACAGATCAACAAAGCATAATGTGCCCAGCACACTTTTCTAGAAAGCAAATTTCAAATACCTGATTTTAAACAACTGTACTTAGTTTGCCAGTTTCTTACGCCATGATTCTCCTCTTTAAGATACAAAAAAACAAAAAACAAAACAAAAAAAAACCCTAAAAAAAAAAGCTATGAAAAATGCACGAAGATGTGCCATTAAATATTTATTTCCTATATAAAAATTAAGACTGCTATTTGGGAATGCCTGTAATGTAGAAACCCCATTAAAACCAAGTCTTCTTGTTTATGTGGACAAAATTACATATAACCACCATGCGGAATATCAGGCTGTCATGGTTTTAAGCCCAGCTGGAAGTTAAGCCACTACACAGCCACTTGCTAAAATCCTCCTTCTTTCCTCCTGCACTCTGGTGGAATGGGGAGTGGAATTAAAGTAAAACTTGTATGTCGACACAAGAAATGTTTAATAACTGAAAATAAAGTAAAATATGGTAATAAGGGTAAATGATAGTAATAATGATAAAAAAGGGAAAAAAACTGGTAATGCACAATAGAATTGCTCTGCACCCATTNAAATTAACCAGGCAGCTACAAAACGTATCCTCTTCTCAAGATGAGGCTAGGCTACAGATCAACAAAGCATAATGTGCCCAGCACACTTTTCTAGAAAGCAAATTTCAAATACCTGATTTTAAACAACTGTACTTAGTTTGCCAGTTTCTTACGCCATGATTCTCCTCTTTAAGATACAAAAAAACAAAAAACAAAACAAAAAAAAACCCTAAAAAAAAAAGCTATGAAAAATGCACGAAGATGTGCCATTAAATATTTATTTCCTATATAAAAATTAAGACTGCTATTTGGGAATGCCTGTAATGTAGAAACCCCATTAAAACCAAGTCTTCTTGTTTATGTGGACAAAATTACATATAACCACCATGCGGAATATCAGGCTGTCATGGTTTTAAGCCCAGCTGGAAGTTAAGCCACTACACAGCCACTTGCTAAAATCCTCCTTCTTTCCTCCTGCACTCTGGTGGAATGGGGAGTGGAATTAAAGTAAAACTTGTATGTCGACACAAGAAATGTTTAATAACTGAAAATAAAGTAAAATATGGTAATAAGGGTAAATGATAGTAATAATGATAAAAAAGGGAAAAAAACTGGTAATGCACAATAGAATTGCTCTGCACCCATTGACTGATGCCAGACCCCACCCCCAAACCCAGAGTGGCCTCCCTGTGGGTAACTCCCTCAGTTTATATAGTGGACATGACTTCCCACGGCATGGAATATCCCTTCAATCAGCTCAGGTCACCTCTCCCAGCTATGCCCCCTCCCGGTTTTGTTTACGCTCCACTCCCTCCCTGGTGAAGCATGAGATGGGAAAAAAGAAGTACCTAGGATTACTGTAACTCAGCAAAACCCAAAACATCAGTGTGCTGTGTGAGGGGAAATTAACTTTACTAGAGGTGTAACCAGGACACAGGCATTTTTATATTGTATTATGTGTCCAAAAAAGGAGAAAACCTTCTGTAAAAAAAGCAGTCTTTTGTGTTGACTCGACAAAATCTAAGAGGTTTTTAAACTAAAATCCTCCTTGTGCTTTAATTTGCCTGTGATTGCATATTCCAGCTAAGAAAAAGACATCAGATTTTCTTCTCTCCAGTTCATCATTGAAAAGTAACTTGGTTTTTGTCTCTCCAGAAATAATTAGATTTCAATCAAGTTAAGTTTTTTCTTGAGTTCAGAACACTTGTAACACTTCAGACTGACTTGTTACTATCAAGCTTTTTACAACTGAAAGCTAAGTAATGGTAATTAAAAGTGATGTCACCATTTACCACACAGAGAGGAAATGAGTACTTTTTTTTTTTTTTTCTCCAATGTGACCAGTTGTTGCAAGGTTTGTATCACTTTCAAGTTGAATACATATCATGACTGATTTGCTTATCGAGGAAGAAATCTAATCACAACCAATCTGACGCAATTTATTACCACGAAGACTGAAAACCTCCCAACTAAAACCTCCAGACTTCAACATACAACACCGTCCTTGCACAGCGCACGGAGTAGTGCCTCTTACTCCAGCTTTTTCTTACTTTCACATCCACAGAGACCCCATCTGTTCGACTGCATTAGCTGGCTCATCAAGCCCTTACTGGCAAGGAGCAGACGCTTTGTGGTCCTTGCAACACGCGAACACCTAACAAAGCCTTCCACACCCGGCGGCCTAGACGCTGATGTGACGAAACAGTTTTCCTACTTCCTTCTGCTACCCCACCCCGTGGAGCACGGGAAGAAGAGCAGAGGAAAAGAGCAGCACTAACCCACACCCTCCGACCCTGCACACACACACACACACACACACACGGGCAGGCTTTGGGGAAGACCTAGACCATTGCTGGCAGCAGAATGCATGGGTCTGCTGCCACGTTACCCGTGGTGCTTAGCCATCACGAAGGTTCCGACTTGGACTGCGCGTGAAAATCCTGACAACTACGAACGCTTTAGGATGAATAACAAACTGCCTGAAGAGTCGTGGAAGGTGTGCAACAGGAACAATCACAAAGCTCAGTATCAACAAAAGACTAGCTTTAACATGGTTCATGCGTACATCCAATAAACACTGATGGTCGCTACGTTAACACAAGACAGGACCAAAATGGTGCCTTTTAAATTTTTTTCAACTAGGGGGAAAAAAAAAAAAAAGTTCCTTCAGGAACTTTAGTAGTTTTAGCTGGCTATAACACTTGTTTTACTAGTGCCGTACGACTTAGGATTCAAAAGAGAACCAAACTCTTACATCTACCAGAGCAGAAGTTGTTGTGACTCATGGGAAGTGAACAATGCTGGAGAGAGCAGCTACCAGAACGCATGACGTAAAAGTTATTTTGGAACCGCAGTGCTTTAAGGTCATTACAAACACACAGATACACCACAGTAACAGCTGTGTCCCGTGCAGAAAGCAGCACGCCTTGCCTGTGGCAGCATGGCCTGGGTGTGATTGCTCTCAAGTTTGTTTTGCTCCATAACCCTGCTGCTGCTGCAGCAGCAGCATCAATACCTGCTTTGGCTGCACCGTCCAGTTCCTGCGCAGGCTTTTACACCAACAGCCACGCCGCCAGAAGTGGCAGACTGCAATGAGCCTGCAAAATGCAGCTGCCAGGGTGCAGAGCCCAAAGCACAGCAGACCTAGACTATGCTGAGTTTGTTCTGCCTTCTTATCCACTGCAAATTTACCTCAGTAAGTTTCCCTCGGGCCGCTTCAGGGAAACACTGGCTAGGGAAATGCTGGGCTCACAGCTCACCAGAGAGCTACTTCAGTGGAAGGAAAGTTAGACTTGCAGAGATTTTTGAAGTGGCTGCTTCTCCAGTCATGTAAGGTCAACTTGGAGCTGGCAGCTCCAATCCTAAAATTAGTTTTACCTAATTTTTCCTCCAGTTTACATGATCTCCAGAAATAATATCTGCATCTGGGAACTAGACACAAAAATCTTCTTCTATAATAAATTCTGCTTTCTAAACCTTCTAGTGAATTATCAAAATGAATGCAGACGCTCTAGGCTCAGTGGGAGAGATAGCTTATGTCCTGATTCTGACCAGGACAAGATTAATTCCTGCAGTAGCCTGGGAGGGCCATGACTAGGACATGGAGGTTATTCTATATGACCTCATATCATTTTCCAGAAACAGGGAAAGGGGGCCCAGGTCAGGGTAGCATGACAATTGGCTATTTTTGGGCTTTGCACAGTGGTGAGCAGTTGCATATTAGCTGCTCATCTCTCTCGATAACAACAGTTGTCATTACTGTTTATTTTCTTATCTCACTGTTGTCTCCAGTAAACTGCTCTCATCCCAACCCACGATTTTCACCTTTTGTGCCTCCAACTCTCCTCTCATTCTGCTGCAGGGGGTGGGGAGATGTGTGGTTTGAAGAGGTTTCAGTGGGAACACTGAACTGGAGAGCATCATGTCTACATCACAAAACCCCCCGTCAGGGAAGCAGAGTTCTACTCCCACCTACCAGCCCAGGTACAGAACATATGGGAGGACAGAGGATGTGACCGAGGAAGAACAGTTTCACCTTTCCTCAAAAGCCAGGGGACTGACCTCTCACCTAGGAATGACATCAAGAATGGAAAGATGTAAGACTGTGTTCTCCATTCCAGACTTTGCATCCTATAAAGGGACACAAAGGATGTAACTTGTAAAAGTTAACAGAGGCTGTATCAAAGGTTGTCTGGAATTAAATCTCAAGTAAAATGGAATCACAGTAGAGTGAATCTCAAACATCGGGATGAAGAGCAACAGAACTGAAACCTAACAAAAAGTTATCACACCAGTAGCTAGAAAATCAAACCTGCTTCTCTGAGGAAGCCCAAGTAACAATCACATTGAAGTGTATGCCTTCACCTTCGGTGAACTTCTCCAAGTAGGTTTAAGACAAAGGCACAATGGCATCTGTGCAGGGACAGCCTACACTTGTTCATCTGCAGGTCTTAAACACTAGCTCATGTCACGGTCATCTATGGGTCTTTTTGACAACTAACCACCAATAAACCCTTCCATATTCCCCTCTTCTGTTTCAGGGATACTGAGAAAAGGGAGAGGATGGCACAACAAATAATTTTGCTTAAGAGGAGATAAACATCGAGCTGTGTATAATTTACACTTAAGAGAATAAATCTGCACATTGAGGACGGGTCGTAACTGTTTTCTACACCCAAAATGACTGGGGTTTTTCTACTTCACCGCAGAAAAATAGTGCATAGTTCCTGAAAATTCAAATTTCAGCCTAAGCACCGGCCTGCTCGCCACTGGTGCCATCACCGCTCTGAGCAGCTCTTCAAACACACAGAAGACAAGTCTTGAGGGAGGAATTTTTGCACTGCTCACTTCTGCCAAAGCTTGAGACTTCCGTCCCTGTTTAAAAACAGAGCCCACAGCTACACACCCACCACGATCCCTCTCACTGACGAACCAACAGACCGCACACAAGGGTCACACACCCGGAGGACGAGATTTCTGCGGGCTTAAAAAAAAAAAACCCCAAAAAAAGAAACCCACCAAAACCAACAAAAAACCCAAAAAAACCCAGAAAAACAAAACAAAACAAAACAAAACAAAACAAAAAAACCCAAAAAAAC
>VWZN01014119.1:103914-139276 GCA_013396955.1 Regulus satrapa | reverse complement strand
AAAAAAAAAAAAAAAAAAAAAAAAAAAAAAAAAAGCTCTGTTTTTGATGTGTACTAGCAATCATTGTGCGCTGCTGGGATGTTTGTCACCAAGGCTGAAACCTTACTGCAGGTCAAAATACTGTAGAGCATACCAATAAGAAACTTACTTTGGAAAATCATGATATAAAGAAAGAAGGACATGACTGTCATTACAGGTTAACTTCAGTTGAAGTTATGATTTTTCAGGTGAAGTTGTAGCTAACTTCTTTTATGGCTTCAGTGTGTAGCCACAATACCACAGTACAACTGAAATTTACCATTTCTTGTTCTATTGAAGGCATATATTCTGCTTTTAGTGTACAGAATCTTTTAATGAATTATTCTTGGCAGTTCTTTCTGTTTAATCCTACAATTCTCTGCTGGATTGCTTATAAAAATCCTTGTCAGTTATTCATCTTTGACCACAATTATGTGCAATGTACTTGCTTTTTGACTATGAGTGTTCAAGTTGCTTAAGTAGTATGAAAGTATTCACTATTTGCAGTCTCCGGGGACTGGAAGTTAAAAGTTAGTTCTTACTCCTCTTTAAAATGCCCTGCTTCTTACCTGTGGGTTCTCTGGTGCTTTTGTGTGTTTTGTACGGGTACTGCTCTGCATAATGCTCCCTGTATATCCACATTAAATCTGAACCCTTAGCAGCAAGCTGAAAAGACTGCTCATGCTGGATTGTTAGAGACATAGATACTTGGAGAGATGTTGAGCTGAAGCTCAAGTGAAGCCTCATTAGATAGAATTTCTGAAGGTGGCTGGTCTGAGCAACTATTTGGCCACAGTCCAGACAATGAATGGACAACTTAAAATGAGAATCAGTAAAGGAGATAAAAAACTGCACCCTTGAAATACATTCTCAACTTTTAATACCATGTGAATTTCAGTTTAGCAGCTTGCTAGAAGGAAAACCCATATCAATATGAAACTTTGCACTTCTTCAGCTGAGGTGTTTGTCAACAGTTAATAAGTTCCCATTCTTACCTTAAAAGCTTGATTAAAGCATACATGTTTTTAAGCCTTCAAAATTACTTACCTGATCAGTCACAGATAAGAAACGGTGCTTTGTGAACATTTTAAATGTTTTCATTTCTGTACACTGTATGTTTTTGATATCTCAGTTTTGAATAGCTTAAAATTAAAATACTGTTAGAGGATTGAAAGGTGGAATCCTCATCAGGAAACTCTAATCCAGAAGTCTTTAACAGTACCCTTACTATTGTGACTAGTCAGTTTTCTACAGCAGCCATTTGAAATTGGAAGCAGATAATTGAACACCATCCCAACAAACCCAAAATGTTGAGGAAAACACAAAGAACATAAAACATTAAAAGGATACTTGTTATAGGATTACTCGAAAGGTTGCAGCTTCAGTCCACAATTCCATTTATGACATTACAGAAAAGAGCACCTTAAAATAAAGTGATAGCTTTGTATTTTTCCAGAGATTGCACTTTGTACTTCATATTCTAAATGATGAACTGTAAATCCATTTATCTGAATAAAAATGAACAGTTAAATGAGGTTTCATATTTTCAAAAATAAAATAAAAGCAAAATTATCTGGAATCTCTCTGATTTCTCAGTCAGTTGGCTTTGTCTCACGGGCAGTTTTTTCTTAGCTGAAGTTAAAATAATGTGCAAAAATTAAGTCGCATTTACACCTTACACCATTCAAAAAATACAAAAGAACCTTTAGATGAAAATGGGTAGTTTATATATCAGATTAATGCCTTGCAAACTTAAATGTAATTTTTTATGTCTCAAGGGAATTTTTGTGGAAGTCTACATGTAATCAATATCTAAAAACCCTGAAAGTCCTTAGAAGTCTGGGAAGACCTGACAGTTTAAGTCCCCTGCAGCTATTCTAACAGTTTTGGTCATCGGGCTGACAGAGCTGAGAAACCTTGATCAAATTAACAGAAACATTATTGTTAGTGTAAGAAACACTTAAATTACAAAAACAGTGTATTATTTAGGTAAATATAGAAAAAGGTCTGTGTATAAGAAGATAATTCTTCACCATACAAACCAAAGCTGAGAAAAGGTCTGTTGTGGGCAATTAGGACGTACTGACCCTTAAGTTTTAATCCCTCTTCGGACATCAAATACTTTCTCACAGGTAAGTAATTTAAACCCTGTCCCTCCTGAAGGCAAAATCGTGGTGGTAATCAACCTTAACTGTGTTTAGGGGTGTTCAGATAGAATGTATCTGTGAGAACGCTTTGAAGATGAAAAGCTCTGTATCAAGGTAAAAGGTCTTTTTTTTATTACAACAAAAGTTGCTGTAAAGAAATAACAATGCTGTGTACACATAGCCCAGCCTTGAATTGCTTTTGCTAATGTTACTTCAAAGAAACAGTATTTGCATGGAAGAAGGGAAAATAAAGCCCCAGTCAAGTCCAGTTTACCTTCTCCACTCGTTCACGCCGATCTCAGTGTCAAGAGTGCCCATTATGCTGTACTGCTTGTAGACTTTGTTGTTTCTGCCCTGCAAGTTCACAGAATGTTTTCAATTGTGATGGAGTATTACACACATTGAAAGAAGAGTATTCTGTGTCCTCCTGTATCAGACAATATTTGACCTAGAAACAAAGCCCATATTTGCCATTTGCTCTTATTGTTAAACTAGCTTTCTCTTTCACATTTAGTGTTAAATTCATCTTTGTTTCCATATACTGGAAACAATTTTCTGGATCTTGTCCGCAAAATAATGATTTATGATTTCAACTGACTTCAAAGAAAAATTAATTTCTGTGTTTGGTGTTAGGACAAACAATTTTTAAAGCATAAGTAGGCTTAAGGTCTACAGTATGTAAGCATCTGAGTCAGGTTCAGGAATAGTTGAAAACCAAAGTTTCCAATTCTTTATTGTGATTCACTACCTAATCTGCTAGTTTATTGTTTCTACAGATGTCTCATGGAGCAGAAAGGTCTATGAACCCTCAAAAGCGTGCTAGCAAAAGGCTAACTGAGGAAGTTCAAAAGACCTTTACCAGGAGCTGAAGACATCTGTCTTTACACAGACTCTGATGTAAGACCGTAATGCTTTACATTGGTCCCTCCATTTTCAAATAGGCAGCTGGGTTTTCCCTGACCTGAAACAAGCAAAAGTGTATTGAAGGGACCATTTCACCAAAATAAACACCAGAAAATTCCTTCCCTAGCATAATTATTTTTTTCTCAAGGAGAAACCCTGAAGAAGATGACCTCATCATGAAAGCTGTGATGTGCTTCTTGTGTACTAAATAACCTTAATTCGTGGAGACTGCACAGTTTACAGACAGAGCAACTCTGGCATTTACAAAAGAGAATTTTTCATCTTACAGATAATTTACTGGTACAGTAATTCTGAAAGTGTCCATGCAAAGAAGCCTGAGCACACACTGTGAGCTCAGGTATTTAAAATCTGCAAGATTATATAGGGGAGTTAAGAAGCTTGACTTTTGACATTACAGACATAAGCTAATTCAGAATATAAAATCCATACTGCAATTATGTGGTCATACTTTTCTTCCTGGCTGTAATGTAAGGACTCAAAATTCCCATTACCTTTAGTGATGCTACCAAGAAAAGGGTACCCCAGATCATGTAGGAAATGGTTACAGAATATGGACGTTATTTTAATTAACAGCTGCATTGGTCTGCTAGTGTTAAGATGTGAGTGGTTCTCTCTAATTTGGTCCATATACCAATTAATTACTTTTTGTTCTTGAAGTAGATGAGTGTATCCATATCATCTGTGCATAGAAGTGCCTATAAAACTAATATAGGTACATAGGGTAACAGCTGCCTTCCCATATGGCTTGGCTGGAGCTTACTCCTCTACCACATGCTTCTACTTCCAGCATTTTTTTTAACATGCACATCAGCTTAGCTCCCACCACACAAGCATTAAAAGGAGAAGAATGAAAAAGAGTGGCCTAAATATTTCATTTTATTTATGGTTTAGGTTTATGCTGAGGTATGGTTATTCAAACTCTATCTGAATTTTGTTTTCCCATAACCCCTCTTTGACTGCATCTTTACTTCCCTTGGCTCTGCTCAGGCATCACTCCTGTATGGTCTTGATGACAAGTTAGGTCCTGGTAACTGTAAGCTGCTTCCCAGGGGACTGGCACAGGAGGTGCAGTGACTCAGAGGCGTGTGACGCAGGCTGATTCCCTGCCTCCCCCGACCATGGGCATGCAGGTACTCACTGCTGACCTAATGCACCCTTCAGTTATTACATGCCCAGCCCACACAGCTGTGTTTTGGATGGGACCAGATCTCCACCTTTTTCATGCCTCTGCTTGCTCCCCTTTGGTGGGCTTGCAGTTAGCCTTTCCCTGTGCTTAGATCCTTGGTCCAGCAGGTCCTTTGTGGAGGTGAATAGGTTCTGAGCATTTAATGCTTTGTTCTGAGGTTTGCCAGTTCTTCTGGGCAGCATGTGGTGGATCTGTACCAAATAAAACACACAAAACTTGTACATGTGTGTCCACGTTAGGTATAGATTTTGTCCTTCAGCAATGTGATTTACCTCTAGCAACAGAATAGCTCCTTTTTATTGTGTGGGTGGCTTCTTTGCTAATGTAGCCTTTGTGGCAATGTTGGCTAAACTGTGGTGTATGCCATCTTCTAGTTTATCATTCAGCTTTAAACAGCAATTAAATATTAGTTCTGTGCATGTTAAATGAAGAAGCTTTTTTCCCTTCTTCTTTATATTGCCATCTCCCAAAATAGTAAAGGAGGCTTGAGATGAGATGACAGCTTGAAATACTGTTTGATTCACTATTTTAAAATATTTGGAGGGAGGCTAAAGAGGTATTTAAAATTTTACACCTAATATTTTAGTTGATCCAAGTTACTCTAGTGTCATAAGAGGAATAAAATAAATCCCCTAATCAGAGAACATATAAGGTTCTATCTGAGTAAAGGGGTAATGCTTTGAATAATTATGTCTATTGGTATCTATTGTCTATGGCATTCATCTTGCTGTAGTTTAGAAATATACAACATTTTAAAAACTCATCTCCAACTGAGATGAGTTTTTACAATATTGCTCGTTTCTAATGAACTCGTCTTTAAAAACTCAAAATCCAAATTAGATGGTAAAACTATTTATGAATGACAGGCTAAAGGGTTGATAAAAAACCAAAAAGGGGTCAGTGTGTCAAAGTACCGAAGATCTCAGCTGGTGCTCAGGTCTCTAAATAGGTGATCAGTTAATGGAGAGAGTTTCACACCTTGTAGTGAGATCAAAGAACCCCAAATGTCAAGAGAGAGATCAGGAGTAACTTTGATGCTGCCCCTGTTACAGTGTGAGTCATTTGTCAAACCCGAGCAGGAGAGTTGTGATAGCACATCAAGTAGTTCTGCCATGGCCTGCACATCTGACAAGAGAAGGGAAATAATTTTCCAAGATCATTTTTCAGGAGAATGCTCTGCTTCTCAATCACTGAGGTACATCACTGCCCAGGCCTCTGTCTCATCCAGTTTAAGAGCACAAGGAAAAAACTCTTTTATTGTAACGGGGAATCTCCATGCTGAGGAAACTTCTCTGTCCAGCCACCCTGGAGCCACTCTGGCAGTCACATTTGCACCACCTGAGCTGGGACTGAAGCCCCTTTGCAGCTACATTCCCTCCCCTCCCCCCTCAGATTCCTCAGATCAGGATTCCTCATCAGCTCAACCACAGGTTTCCCATAATGAAATGTCACATGTCCAGACCCTTAAAATAGCTTAATCTTGGTGCAATACTAAGTAACAAGGTAACAGCTCAGCTGGTTCTTCCGAGGAAGGTCTCTGAACAAAGAAATTCCTGGGTTTTTATACCTTCACAGTCTAAGCATGCCAAAATCTCTCTTTTCAGCCGTAGCCTTTGGCTCCTGCTGTCACAGTGTCCCATCACCTGCCAGGCTGCAGGTCCGTGTGCCTTTGGCGTGCAAAGGGTCAGCAGTTCACGGCCTTCTTGCCTCTTGCTCAGGCTCAGGCTTCTGTCCTGACAGGGTTCAGTCTGCAGCCTGCACTGCAGCTTGCACACCAAACTGCCTGCACTGAGTATATTTACATCCATCAGATGCTCGTGTGACAGAAGGAGTTTGCAGCAGCAGAAATTTTGTCTATGAAGAAAATCTATCTAATTTGCACCATTTGTCTTTGAGCAAGATATAAGGGACAGTTATAAAGTAAAAATCAGGGTTCTTGGGATCAATATCCTTTTCTGTTGTTTTTTTCAGCTGCTAAAATAAGTTGAACATGATTAACAAAAGTATTGTGCAGGGTGTTTCTCTTCTGAAAGTGTGGTGTGCTGTAGCCACCAGTGTATCTTTGAAAAGAAAAATCTTTAGTGTAGATGAGGAAAACTATTAAGACAGTGATTTGTAGCTGCACAGAATGTGTTGAGATGGTCTCTGCTTCAAAGAACTTAGTGTTTATGGTGATCCAAAATGGGCAGAGAGGAGAGACAGAAGCAATTAAAGATACTTGAGCAAGGAAAATGAGGAAACAGAATCCCATGTCTCATCTGTCCCAATACCATACATCTTCCACTGGGCCAGATTAAGTTAGGGACTTCAAGCTTCCTTAAGCAATGACAAGTAGGAGTTCCCTACTCTGGGAAGCGGAAGGGAATGAAACAGGAACCTAAAAAAACCCCATGTGGATGAATTCTTTAATAGGTTTCTGAGCCCTGTAGAATCACCACCTTGCTTCTAAAAAATGTCTTTTTTCCCTAATTGCTTATTTAAGAGGAGTAGATTTATTTAACAAAATCAACTTCATTTTCTAAGCGATCAATATAAATATTTAGCTGCAGAAAGGGACAGGGTTAACCTGTGGTGATTGATGTGTCTTGTTACTGTATTGAATGACCATTTGGGTTTAACAAACTTTTGCAAACTGAAAAGCTGTTACCTGTATACAGCCCTGAAGCCGTAAAGAATATTTATGTGTTAATACCATGAGGAAAAAGAAGAGTTCTAGAAGGAAACAATGCATAAAAATATTGCAGGCCCCTTTAGGTACGCCCACAGAAGGGCTGTGATTAGAATTTGTGCAAATTAAGAGTTTGTGGTGGGTTGACCCTGGCTGGATGCTAGGTCCATCCTACCAAGTTGCTTTGCCACTTCCTTCCTCAGGAGGACTGGGGGGCAGGGAGAAAGTAAGAAAGAAAAACCACATGAGTCAAGAATAATGCAGTTTAATAAAGTAAAAACAATGGCTGCACATGGAAGCAGAGGAAAACATTAGATTATTCTCCACTTTCCGTCAGCAGGTAATATCCAGCCGCCTCTAGGGAAGTTAAGCTTCTGTACCTGCTATTGCTGTGGAAGACAAACATTGGAACAACAAATGTCATCTCCCCCCCTCCTCCCCCTCCACTTCCTCCTCCTTTCTCTTAGCTAGTATTATTGTTTTGCTGATGAGACATAATATGACATTAAATATTCTTTTGGCTAGTTTGGGTCAGCTGTCTTGGCTCTCTCCTCTCCTCTCCTCTCCTCTCCTCTCCTCTCCTCTCCAAGATCTTGCTCGTCACAGCCTAATGGTGAAAAGAGAAGTTGGTGCTGTGCCAGGCAGTGCTGTGTTGTCAACACCTTTCCAGCTACTACTAGGAGGGCTGTGGGAAAAGGAACCCTTTCTCAGCCAGATCAAATACAGAGCTTTATGGTCTAAGGGACCACATGGTTGGAGAGCATTTCTCTCAGTCCTGAAAGAGGATATGCCACATTTTATCAATTAAGGTAGGAACTAAAACACAAAAATATTACTGGGGGATGCATTATGGAGCTAGAGTACTTCAGCTGCTAAATGAAGACCTGCTTACAGAAATTATTCTCAAGATCTTATTTAGAAAGTATTTAAAGTCACTGCCTGTAGTGAGGCTCTAGGAAACCATTTTCAACAAGAACATAGGAAAACTTCTTATGCTACAACAGATCGCAGGATTCCATGACTCATTTGAATTGCAGAAAGGAAGGATGACTGGTAGAATTAAGAAAGGCTGGCAGAATAACAAAGTAAATGTAAATTGGTGTGTGAGCAGGCAGGACATGGTGTGTGGGTGTACATACTGAGGGTCGAATGTGCTGCCTATAATTGTGAAAAAGGCACAAGTTCAAATGGCAGAAGCAGAGGATTACAAAAGCTCTTGGCAAAGGGCTTCTGACTCAGTGGGAACAGAATAACTTAAAACCCATCTGAAAGCCAGCAGTAAAGTGCTTCTTTATCTTTAGTATTAATAGCTGAGTCAGACTTTTGACCGAAGTTAGCTTAATAATAATAGCTTGTTATATAAGACAAAAGGTATTGGCTACATGGGAGAGAAAAACAAGCAACAAACTAGAATACACAGCAAATATGATGAGTTATTTTGACCTAATAATCTAATTTATTTTTCAGCTGATATTTTTGTTAAGGTAAATTTCAGTTTGAAATTGAAAAGGAAGCAAAGTATTCTTGCTATGAGTTCATGCTATGAGTATTGCCTGTGCTCTGATGTCCTGGACCACAAAGGAAGATGACAAGACTAATGAAAACAGAACATGTCCTAATTTCATGTGAAAGGATCGTTGCACCTTCTACAGAGAGAGAAAAGAAAGATGCACATAATCCTTACGGACAAATGTAGCTATTCACTAGTTTTGGCCTCTAATTTTCTCTACAAAGTAGAGCAAGGAGGCATATGGGGATAGAAAAAAAAATCTAAATATTGCTCCACATAGCTATTTTAGGGTATCTTCCTGGAGAGAACTGGACATATTTGACCATTATGCTTATCTGTTGATCTGCACCCTTCTTTCTCACCTCCTCCTATTGACTTTTTATATTACTGTCCAATGCCAGTCCAATCCCAGAAGCGCAAAACTCTCAAAGATAGTGATTCCTTTGACATTTGTGAAAACATGTTGCTGGGTAGAAAAAGGAGAAGCAGTTAATAAACAATTCTTTCCATCATCTTCTTCCAAAGGAGAAGGCTAAAGCACTGGCATTTTATTATTAAAGAAAAAAAACCAAACAAACTGAAAACCAGCCTTCAGGTTTCTTCTACTTAGTTACTTACATTCTGGCCAAAGAAGCAACAGGTACTCTTTCTGAACAGTGAATATTGAATATTCACTGCTCAGTGAATATAGAATATCTGGCTATTTTTCATCTCTGCAAGATATAAGGACAGGACAACATAAAACAAAATGGAAAGTCTGGGGAGAAAAAAAGTTCTTATTGATTTAAGTCACAAGCTAAGAGGAGGAAAAATGTGTTATTGGGCAGTAGGAGTACAGATTACATTTTAATTTTCTATTAGCACATTTTATTACTTTCTGTACTTTATCCCTTCATCTTCATTGTAGAGATCATATATTCCTATCATATAGAATCATATAATCATTATGATTGAAAAAAGACCTTTGACATCATCAAGTCCAACCATCAATCTAGCATCCCCTCTTTGATAACCATCAAACAATGTCACCATTGTTCTTATTTTCTCTTTTTTTAGGTTTCTGTTTTGCTCATCTTGTTCTGTCTTTCCAATTTGCCGCATGAATTCTTCTACATTTATTTTGAGGTTTCTGGAAAAAACCCAAAAACAATAACAGCAGCAGCTGTTGTCGCAGCAGCAGCAGCAACAAAAGCAACAACAACAACAACAACAATGTAAATTCCCAAGAAAACTGGAAAAAACCCAGATTTTCTGATTTACTCTATTTCCAGTACTATGGCAAATACATTTGTGCAACAAGCTTTTTCCCAAGAAATTATGCACTGGGATAAATTTTAGTTGGTATAGTTTCTGTGACTTCATGGTTCTGCTTTAACATTTTGTGGGCACTCGATCATACTGATTCCAAATACACTACTCACTGCCTGACAAATTTTTATCAAATTTATCTGGGAAACATTTGATGATTTCTTGACTTCTTTCAGCCTGGGAAATGCTTTTTATTGCAGAGTAACTTTTCTGACTAGGCTGAAGAAATGTATTTGGTACTTAAATATTCTTTCTATCTCTCCAATTAGCTGTCAGCTGCATGCCAATGTCTTAATACAATGCAAAATAGAATGAGTAGTTGCTGTTTGGTTGATTAATTAATATTTCCAGATGAAAGATTGTAAAATGTAAGACATTATTGTTATTCACAAATGTGTGTAATGTCACTTTGTGCATGAGGAGGAAAAAAATTCTTAAGAAAACTATTTAAGGAAAACTTTTTGAAAGGAAAACTGTTTCACAAAAGGAAATTGACTCGGATAATTTGATTTTGGTCAGTTCATCACCCAAGATTTCTGCCACTCCTTAGGGAGAGGAGTTGTTCCCCTGCACCACGGGGTCTCTCCCATGTGAGACAGTTTCCCATCAACTTCTCCGACATGGCTCCATCTCAGAAGCAACAGCTCCCTGTGGACTGCTATAAAGTGAGTCCATCCCATGGGCACTCATGGGATTCTCCTCAAACTGCTGCGGCATGGGTCACTCCTCCACAGGGTGCAGCCCTCCAAGCAAAGGCTGCTCCAGCCTGGGAGCAGGGCCCTCTCTCCACGTGTCTCCCACAGGCTCACAGCCTCCTCCAGGTATCCCCCTGCTCCAGCACGGAGCTCCTCCATGGGCTGCAGGGGATCTCTGCATCCCCTGAGGATCCCATGGGCTGCAGGGGCACAGCTGCTTCACCATGGGCTGCACCACGGCCTGCAGGGGAATCTCAGCTCCAGCGCCTGGAGCACCTCCTGCCCCTCCTTCTGCACTGACCTTGGTGTCTGTAGAGTTGTTCTTCTCAAATATTCTGTCTCTGCTCTTCTCTAGTCAAAATTACAACTCTGCAACTCTTTTTGGTTTTGAATTCTTAAATCTGTTATGCAGAGGCATTACCATAATTTCTAATTTGCCTAGCCCTGGCCAGGAGCACGTTCATCTTTGGAGCCAGCAGGGATTGGCACATGGAAGAAACTTTCATGGCACATTTCAGCAGCTTCTCATTGAAGGCAACTCTGTAGCCTGCTCCTGTTACCAAAATCAGGCTGTGCACACCCAGTAAATTTACTTAAAACATTCACCTCATAATTACCAGTTGATACTCTGATTACTTTTGTATACAATTCTGGAATTACTTTCCCAGGCAGAAAATATTTCATCTCATTGATGGAGTGTGAGATCTGTGAAGAAAGAATACAATCATAATTTAATGGCAAAATAATTGCAAGCAAAATGTGCAATTAATATAAACCATCTCCATACTAATGCGTAAAGCTCAAGAAAATGTGGAGGATATGGAAATCTTCCTATATGACACAGATGTATGGTTGTTACTACCAAGATTTGTTAGCAAGGCTTCAATGATCAGGAGTTGAAATTATTTGAGACCTGTTTACAAACTGGTAAAAGAGAATCAGTAGTGGTATAATGCTGATTTTATCCAGTTTATAGATAGCTTAGTTATTGACATTGTTGAGTCTTGTAAATTATAAAGTACTGGATTCAATTTTTAAAAACCCAAAAAGCCAGTAAATTCAGTTTTAAGGGCCAGCACATTAAAGGGTCTAGACCACAAGCGTTATGAAGAACAGCTGAGGGAACTGAAGTTGTTTAGCCTGGAGAAAAAGAGGCTCAGGGGACAGCTCATCTCTTTCTACAACTACATGAAAGGAGGCTGTAGGCAGATGGGGGTCGGTCTCTTCTCCCGGGTAACAAGTGACAGGATGAGAGGAAATGTCCCCAAGTTTTACCTGGGGATATTTCGATTAGATAGTAGGAAAAATCTCTCCACTTAAGGGTGGTCAGGCACTTGAACAGGCTACAACAGGGGAAGTAGTTGAGTCACCATCCCTGGAGGTGTTTAAAGGCATGTAGACCTGCCACCACCACTAACAGAGCTTTGGATAGCTCCCAGAAATTCTGCTTCATCTGTCACCAATGTAATGCAAAAAAAGTGACTAATGCTGTGTGACAGCTCATTGTGGTAAGGCTGGCATAAATTCAGTTGCCAAATTAGCAGTAAGTGTACACCAATGATTAATGATTTGTGAATATCTTTTCTGAAAATTGTGCAGATACATACATTAATGTACGTACTTAACAATATGCAAACTCCAGTGTTCCCAATAAGAAGTTATAATTGAAGTGAGATATTTCTACACAAGTGTAAACAAAACGTAGTAAGGCTACAATACTCTGTAACTGAAAAGCAGAAAAAAAGCTCAAATTTGTCATGCTGAAAAAAAATCGCTACTTCCATCAAATGTACCTTAAGGGAACAAATTAAGGGAACAAATGTTTGAAGCATATGTGCAGTTTAAAATCTCATCAAGAATATATTTTGGGATAGGCCTAAATTTCCACTTTGCTGTATGTTAAGATACCTTTCCCCCCAATTTTATGTTCAATTTGTCAGTTTTTGAACCAAATTTTTTGAGAGTCAGCTTCCCAGGGGAAAAAAAAGAGTTTTTGTGATAAGAGATAGGAGACATAACATTACTCAAAAGCCAGCTAGGCAATAGAGGGAGTCAATCATGCAAGCTGTAGAGCCCTCTGTGGATGTGACTCAGAGGTAATGGGAGCCATGGAACAGCTAAATTACAGGTTGTGCCTGGACCAAACACCCAATTTCTGCAGTAATGTGATAGAAAAAAAGGGTTGGGGAAAATTTACTGGTTTTTATTTTACATTTTCATTAGAAACACAAGCAAGAAAAACTCAAATATCATTATACACACACCTGAAAAAGATACAATATATTGTATTAAGTGCAATATATTACTCAATACAGTATAGATACAATATATCATAGTAAGTACAATATATTGTATGATACAATATAATGCATTTGATTGTACGACATAATGTAATGTATTAGATATAATATATGGAATATATTTTACTAGGCAGCAGATATACAACTGCTCTTCTAGAAATTGTATTTTACTTCACAGAGGGATCATTATTAATTACAGCTTGGATTGATACTAATTTTCAGAGCCTTGGAAGAACAAGAAAATGAATATGTGAGTGCTGAAAGGTCATATACAGGAAAACCATTGCCATTTCCATTCAAATAACCGTGGAGTTTCCTTGATAGAAAATATCAATAAGTGCATACACAACATTACCTAAAAGTAGGTGAAATGAGGCTTGAAGTGCTCTTGGCCTCATTGGATTCTGGTTGGGTGAGAGGAAAAGCACTAGTGAACTCAATCAGCTGTGTCCTGAGGGAGTGACAAGGGATGGGGATTCTGAATCCCGAGTCCTTCTCAGAACCTTCTCCTGTCCTAGTGAAACCAACCTGATGAGTTATACATTCTGTTGTAGGTATTTTTTCCTGCTCAACCCCAACTGTGCAGCCACTTAGGTAGGACCTTAGATTTACTATCAATACTGAGTCAAAAAAAAAACTAGTTCCACTTTAAATGGTCCATGCTATGTCCCATAGCTCACAAGGTGATACATTGCAAATTGCAAATAATATTAGGAAGGGTCAAAGCTTTATATAAATATGGAAGAGAAAACACAATGTCTGTAGGGGTCTCTGTTCACAGCAGGGGAGAGTACCACTGATGCACAATAAAACCTTAATATAACTTCACTTATGTTAACATCAGAAATGTGTTTAGAATTAACCTGTGGTGAAAGACTAATACACTAATGTATCATTGTCCCAGCCTAACCGTAAAGCCTTAACATTGATACAGAAATCATTCAAATAAAAACTTTCTAACACAGTTTTGAGTATTAGAAAGCAGCTTTCTTTATTGAAGCATTCTGGTCACTTGGAGAATCCTTCCTCTACCTGGGTGCCCTGAGCATTGGGTAAATGCTCAAAACTGTGAGTTTTTAATAACTGATGACATACTCACTGGCTATCCCTGATTACTTGATGTATGTGTGTATTAGTTCATTTTACATTCTTTGGGATTTGTCTTCAATGTCCAGTGGTTTTTTAGGTACCTGCTCCCCATCCCCCATTTTGAGTGCAATTGAATAATGTATGCTTTGTCAGCCTTGCAAAGCTAAGCTCACATCCTGTTGTATTTTGCATGACTTCTGCTTGCTAAAGCTACATCCTTTGTTTCTCCAAAGCTGTGCTATTTTGTTCTGTCCTGATCAGAATAAAATTTCTTTCTGTTTTACTAGCCTTATCAATGTATTTGTAAGACAACAATTAAAGTGCTGATATTGTTGTGAAGAGATTTATTCTCTGGCTCATTTAACATGATTTGTAGAACTTAGGACAAAAAGTGAAAAAAATGGCATGGTTAGGATGCGTAGAGCAATGATGAAAGCAGAGATCACCTCTGACCTCTGAGTGGTTTCAGGGAATGGCCTCCCCCGGGGAAGAGCTGCAGGATGAAGACAGGGTAATAGGAAGATACTGTGATTTGTCACATTTGGATTAGCTCAGCAGGTGACTCAGTAATCATAGATCTGTCCATAAAATGGAGTGAATGAAGGCCAGAGAGCCATAAGTTATCTAAGCAGCTAAATGGAAAACCCTAGGATGACAAGGGTGGGGTCAGTAGAAGAAGGCCAGCATTGTTCCCACCAGGTCATGAGCGTCAGCTACTTTTGGTGGCTGCAGTATTTAACAGTTTACCCTGGCAGTATACAACATCCTGAGGTCTTAAGCTATCAACAGGGATGCTCAAGAACAAAAGCAGGATCTTGTAGATCTTTTAGCACCAGAAAAATTCAGTGGTTTGGGTGCAGTAATCATAACCGTAGCGTGGTACAGCTAACTCTTCCATGACTGCGTGCTGCTAAAGCTGCTGTAGATACCCACTGCCATCATCAAAGTCATGTTGTAGTTACCCTAGAATTGAACATATGAACAGTGCTACACCATAACTATAAATACTGTTGTCATGCTTGCATTACATTTATGTTACAGTTGCATAAACTAACATACTGCACATGCTAATAAACATCATTATATAGACTTGGCAAAAAAAACCAAAAAACAAAAAATACACAAAAAAACAACAACCCTTTTTTTCCTTTTCTGGGCAAAACTTCTGCATGCTCATGCCTCCCCACCACCAGAGATTATCTTACTATCTCTGCAACATAATTAATTTCCTGGATGAGTTCTGTAAAAATTTCTGCCTCTGCTTCCTCCACCCACCCCTAGAGGCACCTGTCAATTATATCTCAAATACTGTGTCAGCACACAAAGTGGCATTCAGCATGCTAGAATGGGCAAACTGTTAGTAGCAAGGTTCACCTCTCTAAAATCTTCCAGGTGGTCTAAAGTGACATGTAAACAAATAGAATTTAAATAAATAAATAAATTATGAAGCAAAAAGGCTAATAGAAGATGTACTTTGATTACCAGTGATGGTTCTACTGTTCCGTTTCATGGCATGTTAAATTTAACAACTAATTAGGAGTTACTAAAGAAACCTGTTTTGATGGAGAAATTGCTAATTCTGTCATGAACACAATATTAAAATGCTACTTCTCTGGACTAATGTGTTATTTTTTTCTAGTATATAAAGAATGACTTGATGCACAAAGACAGTTAAAATTTGCAATAACATGGAAAATTTTCTCCTTGTCAATTAGAAGTTTCAAGAGTCACAGCAGTTTGACTAAATGACTCTTAGCCCAGCTTTTTTTCTGGCATAGCTGTTTGGGGGCACGTGCATTGGTCTTGTAACACAGCTACAAGAGAAGCAAACTGAGACTTTTTAAATGTAAACGTAGTTTTTAGTCTAGGAAAAAACAGTCTTCAATCAATTTCCTCTTGTCTGAGAGACAATAAAACTCAGGGATGTGGATGAAATTCCTATTCTAGTACTAACACAAATCAGAGGGAAGGGATGAAGAAAGCTAACCACAGACTGTTTCATGGGATAAGGCCAATGTTCGAATTGTTCTGCAACCAAAGCTCTGACTCTTGGCATGAAATCTTGGCTTCATCATGACAATGGAGCAGTAAGGTGCTAAAAATATGAGAAACTCCATATTCTCTGCCTTTCACAGGCAAGAGACAAGTTAATGTTTGGGGATTCTTTCTCATCTTCAGTGATAGAAAGAAGGAAACAAAATTTCCCAACAGTTTTGAGTGCTTGTGAAAGTTCAACTCATGACAAACATATAAAACTCTTGACCTAGCAAATGTCCATTTGCAATTCCCCTGGTGTAGGATAATAATTAATAAGATGTCCTATTAACAGTTAAGTAGTCTCTTCATTATGTCAAAGAACACTATGAGTTGTCAATACTGAGTTTCTCTCTTCAGTGCTCAAACTATTAGACAGTCTACTCTTCACAAAACCTACATCACATAAAATGCAATACGTGACTTCACATTTGGAAAGTGTTTTGTTCAATTTATGTCTGAACTTTTGTGATCTTTATTTTTGCAGCCATTGAATACAATTGTATATCATAAATTAAAACCAGTAGTTGTGATTATCAGATGGATCAGATTTAGCAAGTGGAATAAACTGTAATTCTGTACCCTGCTAACCCTAAGTTACCTGTGTTTCCATTTCAGAGGAAGCATTTGGGCTGTTTTGGAGCGAATTAATAGCATGATGAGTATACGCAAGTAGAGCAGGTAACAGCAGCAGACTCAAAAATACACACCTTTGTTTGGATGTTTGCCCCACGGCCCTTGTAAGAGTACCTGATGGCCACATGTAAGCATACATCAGCATATGTATTTGTGTCAATACATACAGACCAAAATAATTATCTATAACTGGGGGATTATCTTTGTATGCACAGGTTCGAAAAGAATGTAATGACCCGTCACATTATTTTGACTTGTCACAGCTTGGTTTTTGGTACCGAGGGCGGGCCACACAAATGGCTTCTGTGAGAAACTGCTGGAAGCTTCTACCATGTCCAACAGAGCCAATCTCCGATAGCACTGAAGATAGACACACTACTGAGCTAATTAGAGAGGTTGGTGACTCCTCTGTGACGACATGTTTACAAAGAAAATCAGAGCAGCACAAGCACAGTTTTTTTCAGGGACGATGAGGTGCTGCTGCTGGTGCCATCCTGGTACAGCCTGTGGGGATGTGTCGCTGCGGTCTCCGCCATCTCGGCGCAGCCTGTGGTAGGCTCTGCCTCCTGGCTGCCCCGACCAACTGTGCCTGCTCTTCTGCCTGTGAGGGTAGAAAAGCCAGGGTGGTGGCAGCTTCTCCATCCTGGCGCCCCTCATGAAGAGGGGCACTGAATAGCGCCAGAGCCACGGAGGCCACCATTGCATGCACGATGGCAGCGGGGCCTCATGGCAACAGCGAAAAGGTGGCTCCGCAGTGCGGGGCCTAGATAAGTTGGACCTCTTGGCACTGTGGGATCCTGCAGGAATCTTTGAATTGGTGAAACTTGTCGGCAGTGGGACCTATGAGCAGCAGTTTTTCTTCCAGTCTCAGAGAAGGGAAGGAAGTCAGGGATATGAGAGAGAACATGACGACACCAAGGTCAGTGGAAAAAAAAGAGGGGGAGAAGGTGCTCCAAGGTTGGAGCTGAGATTCCTCTGCAGGCTGTAATGAGAACAATTGTGAAACAAATTGTCCCCCTGTAATACATGACATCCACAGGGGGCATGCAGAAATCTACTTGCAGCCTGTGGAAAAAGTGCTCACACCGGAGCAGGTGCATGCCAGGGAAAGCTGTGATCTACTGGAAGGCCTGAATAGAGAGAGAGAGCCCCTGCTCCCAGAGATAGGGAGAGCCCTTACTTCCAAACTAGAGCAGTCTATCTTTCAAAGACTGCACCCCATGGATGAGCGGCCCATGGCACAACAGTTTTGGGATGACTGTTTGCCTGTGGGAGGGACTCCGTGGCATATCAGAAAAAAGACTCCTCTCCTTGAGTGAACAGAAGATCTTGTGTGATGAACTGACCAAACCCCCATGCCCTGCACTGTCAGTGGGAAGGAGGGAGGGGCTGGGGAGGCAAAAGGTGTTTTAAAGGTCTCTTTTACTTCTTACTATCCTACTCTGACTTTGTTAATAATACATTTACCTTATACCTTTAAATTTGAATCTGTTTTGCCCTTAGAGTGTTTTTCTCTCAGTCCTTACCTTCACTCATGAGCCCTTTGTCAAGTTTTTTCCTCGCCTCTGTACAACTGTAGCAGAGGATGGTGAGTGAACAAACAACTTTCAAGGGTGCCTGGTGTTTGGCCAATATCAAACCACAACATACATCTACAGTTTTTTTTCCTCTAAACCACTTGTTCCCAAGTAACCTATTCTCACCCATGGGATAGCCTAGAGCATGAACCAGGAATTGAAATGTATTGCTTTCCTTTTCTTGTTATCTAGTACTGGGTCTTCTTAGCATTATCTTAGCAGACAGAAAGGGCTAGATGTCCTTCTGGAAGCTGTACATGCTACCAGTGTGCAGCTTGTGCTGTGTTTTACTGTCTATTAAAAGTTATACTGATGTCATCTGACTTCTCCAACTTGTGACTTACCCCTTCCCTGCCAATATTTAAAAATGTGATATGTTTTTTTAAAAAGCTCTAAGGTTTAAAATAATAATTCAGTTTAATTTTTATTTTTTAAAAATGTATCTGTTTTCCCATGGCTTTTTGTCTGAGGTAAAAAGCTGAACTCTCCAACTTGAGGGTAGAGGGGAGAGCAGGAGCCAGAGGCAAACACTACCTTCTGAACTAAAGGAGTAATAATCAGCATGAAGCCTGGCTCAGACTTCTGAACCAATCCCTCCTGTTTCTAGTGCCAATAATCTAAAAATATTTTATCATCCAAAGCCACAGGCAACCATGACACAAACACAGCTGCTATACAGAACAATAATGGGAGGCACGAATAGGCTGAAAATTTCCACTTTCCAAGCATGTGTTTGTAAGACAACCTGATGCGTGTCTGACTGCAAACATTTTTTATACCTTTGTACATTTCACTAGTGATTTCAACAGCATGATGACTGCTGGGAAAGTGAAGCTGATGACAGGAACCAAGTCTGGGACAAAGATGTATATCTGTCTAAGAGGGAAGGAAAACTTGGCTGAACATAAAGGTGTGCAAAGGGAGAGGGTGAAAGCTGAGAAGATTTAAGTCTGTAATAAAACTGTTCTTCCTCTTCCAGAAGCCTTGGATGCCATACTGTGTGGCTATTTATTTTTTCTGGCAGCTAACTCTCCCTTTTCTGACAGCTAACCCCACAGATGGACACTGAGCTGTTCATAGACCTGAAGCAGAGACCAAGCCCCCTGGAGAGCCTCACCCTGAGCTGTAGAATTGCAGCTGTGGAGCAGTGGCCCTGTGAGGAGCACAGCTAATAAAAGCCAGTTTTATGTGGTGTAATGTGCTACATCCCCTTCGCCTCTTCGCATCACATCATCACATTGCATCACATCCCATCATCACGTCACGTCTTCTTCCAGGAGGGGGAATCCCCTGCTCTCATGGAAGCTCTGCTCTCAGCTTGGGCAGAGGACAGTGCATGGCCAGGAGATCTGTTGAGCATTACATTTACAACTGCAAGTGATGGCTGGTGCCCCTCTCTGCAGCCTCATTGTCAGCCTCCTTCCTCTGCCTGTGTGAAGCACATCTCTGAACTTTGCTGCATTGACTCAGATTTCATAACAGGTTTTTAAGGAGTGGGAAAAGAGAGGAACTAATACCAGAAAACGGAAGAACTAATACCATTGTTACAGCTGAAACAGTACGGTTGCAGTTCAGTTTCCTGAAGCCAGGCTGTGTACACAGAAGCAGTGCCTGTGTCTCTAAAGTGAGAGGAGAGGTCAGATAGCTGCTGTGAGGCTATCTATTGCTGTGCAGGCATGACCTCCTGTGGCCAGGACAAAATGTAATTCTCCATCCCCAGTGTCATTTTGACCCTATCTTTTATTAAGTGGTTTTGCTTCTAGTAAGATTCAGGTTAATATTCCCCTGGTTAAAATATCACTGAGCATCTGGCACTTGTCCTCACTGGATTCTTGTATTGGATTATTTCACATAGTCTTTAAAAGAATAAAAAAATTACTATGTCTGATTTGCAGATAGAGGTCCATAAATTTGCTTGACCTGACAGAAGTCTGTATTTTTTTTTTTTTAATGTTATATAAGATATTTTGATTTCATCCTCAAATTTACAAAAAAAGATAAGGCTGCATGAGAGAAACAAGGCAACCATGGACTACTCTAGGCCAATTTTATTCTCAAAAATGAAGTCCTGTCCTGTCTCACTCACATTTCTTCAGGGGGTTTTCAGCCATCCCTCTGCTTTGGCAGACTTTCCCCACTTTCTTTATGCTTACCTGTTTCACAGACTCTCAATGTGTAAAATTGAATTTATCATCTCATTGTCTGTTTTCTCTTTCTCAGGAATGCGGCTATTCCGAACAACACATTTGATTTCTTCAACTCTTAAAATCCCACACATTCATCACAACACTATCATCTGTGACTCTGGCAAGTGGGAATATAGATCAGCCCTTTCCATTCCTGCTTTGCTGCTTCAAAATACTACTTTCTCATATTGCAGCTTAGATGACTTCAGTCTGTAATACCACACTGCTTCTTTTTTTTCTTGTCTTTCTTACCAAATATAGGTGACTGTCAAGGTTGTTCACACAGCAGTCTCTGCCCCTCTCTTATCAAGAAGGTGATTGATACTGCAGAGTAGTTCACAGCATCAGAATTTCCTCAACACGATTTTCAAGTGAACATATTTCTCTCTTGTTGCACCTTACACTCAGAGGAGAAAAAAAATCACATTAGTGAGATTAGCCAGTGTCAACTGGCTCACATTAGTATAATGACACTTGCAACTATGACAATGCCTTAT
Organism: Regulus satrapa; assembly: GCA_013396955.1. Taxonomy (NCBI): domain Eukaryota; kingdom Metazoa; phylum Chordata; class Aves; order Passeriformes; family Regulidae; genus Regulus; species Regulus satrapa. The sequence continues at coordinate 118,501 of VWZN01014119.1, read as the reverse complement.
TTTGCTCTTTCAGGTCTCAAAAAGCTGTTATTTCACTCCATCTTTGCACAGACTACAGTGTACCTAAGCACTCTTAGACTACTCAACAATACAAATATAGCTCACAATAGAAGAAAACTACATGTCCTGAAGCCTCTGGTGCCCACAAACACTGGTGGTCTTATTTTTGTTGTGGGAAGAACAAAACGGAGCATTTTCACTTCTGGGTATGAATTAATATCTTATGAACTCAGGTCTGCACTGAGACAACACATTACTTAAATCATTAAACTTCAAGTCCTGAGGCACTTTACACAAGCTTAAAGTTGAGTGTCTTTTTAAAAGGTTTCAGGAATGCACCTGTGATCTGTAAAATTGTCATTTTACTTCAGTCTTCATGAAACTTGTGCACATAGAAAAAACCCCTCTCATTTCCTAGATTTATTTCCAACAGTAGATGATGTCTTTTCAAATAATACTGCAAAGGTTAAAGGAGACCTTAGGACCAGTGCAAATTGAATCAAAAAATATGTGAAAAGGAAGAAAGTTACTTTTATAAACAAAAGAAAATAAAAGCTTTTTTCATAATTCTTACATAGATTTGTTTTCATAAGAGCCTTTATACTCATGTTGTCTCCTCACTGAGGAGTGAGTCCTTGAGTGAGAACTCTTTGTGATGCAAGTTAGGAGGGGGCTATGAACAAAAAGACTGAATCTGACCTACAGAAGTAATTTTACTTTTCTAGGTGTCAGCCTCCCCCATCAGAAAAAGTCAACGCTTCCACAGCACTGTGGTCAAGAAAGAATGAGCTGCTGAAGGAGCACCAGGTAGTATTACTGTTCAGAAGTCTCTGACAAATCAGAACCTCTAAGAGGGCAGGGAAAAATGGTGAATACACCACCATAGCAAAGCTATGATTTATTGGACAGCCTTTAAGGGAGGAAAGAGAGACCACAAGATAACTGGCAAGGATGGTAAAGAAAATAAGAAAAAACAAAGCATGTGTATTTTTTTCATGTGCTACCATTGAAACGCTTGGCAACAAACTCCAAACAAACTTGGACATTCCAAAAACATTATGTCAACTTTTCCGTCTCACATCTCATGTGTCTCTCACTGCTATGTGGTGTCTGTCTTCCTCCATAATGCATCAGAAATACATAATCACCTTTTTTATAATCTTTTGTCAACTAGTATGGTATTAGATTAGTTCAATTAGATGCAGACGGTGAGGTCAGCCTAAAGCATTCAAATGATGATAGAAGTATTTTGCTATGTGTAAAGGGGTTGGTTATTATATCACTTTTAAATTTATAGGTTTGGTTCATCTTAAGCTAAATATCTAGTAATTTAACAGCTGTTATGAGTCAGCCAGAGAGAGGATTACTTAAAAAAATGTTGCAACAAATGCTTTAATCTTGAGCTACAATAGAGGAACATGTCTGGTCAGGTCATGTCTAACAAAGGTTGTGCTCCAGTAGTACTTAGGAGTTTATCACTGTTCTTACAAAACTGGAGATGGTTTGATATTGTTAATCTTGCCAGCTTCATATTAACCCCGGAAATTTCAAAGATAGTTGGGACAAATTTTTTTCAGGGCATAGGACAACGCTTAAACACTTTCTGATAAGAAAATTTTACAAATAGATACTTGAGGGTTTTATCCAATGCAGAGGCCATATATACTTATCATTCTGTCATGACTCAAAGTTCTTGGGATTTTCCATGATGGCAATATGTTTTTGTGTCTGCATGTCCCCTCTCTTGTGAAAGTAATGGAGACATTGAGATATGGTCCGTGATTTTTTTGTCTGCATCATTTACATCTAGCTAAGAAGTGTAAAGAGAATGCAAAGCTATAAAGCAGTCAGAATGTCTACTGGAGGATATTCCAGTTTCATGGGTTTCTAGTCTTATACACTCTCCTCGGGTATGCTTATTTGAGCTTGACAGCCACATGTGCAGACTGCCAGGAGAACAGGCACAGAGGAGAAGCATCTCCAGGCACTGTTATCCCATTCCTCCTAACTTTCAGCGGGTCACTGATGACACCAAGATGTGTTAGAGCAGCCAGAGAAGAGCAGCCCAGTACAAAAACACAATATGATTTTAACTACTCTCCAGGCAAGGATTAATAATACTGGCTGAGCACAGTTGTGATAGGTAGCTGCTAAATGTTTCTGAGTTATAGGGCAGCATGTGAAAATCAACACCCAAACTGCTGCAAGGTTGAAGACTTGTCCACCTTGAATATCTGTAGCCCATGGTATTATTGTCTTCGGAAAACTTTTCTGAAAACTGGAAAATCCACAGAACCCTCCTCACGCAGAATAGAGCTCCTGCTGCATGGAATGGTTAACTGACTGCTACTGATTGGAAACTAAATAACTACAACTGAATCGGTAGTCACGTTTCCACCTATGCGCTGATCTCAAACTGTGACTACCTAAGCAATTCCTGAAAATTATAGAGTGTGCAAGTAGTCAATCATAACTCAGAAAAAGTAAAAAGTAAATATTAATACAAGGCACTAAAACAAAGAGAAAGTTTCCGGGCAAGTACAGAAGCTGCAGTCACTTGTTCCTAGTTTTTCCATTTGCCAACTCTGAAAAAGGATGGTAGGAACCAGCAGCCTGAAAAATAGTTTGTGTTTGGACAACTTGTAAAAACTTTCTGTAATAAAGATTCAGCGTTGGTTAAGTGTGAGTCCAAGTGATTCTCCCCTCCCCTCTTCTTATTAATATGCCAATGGTCTCATAAAGACATGTTACATTAGACGTGTTGGATTTCTGTAATGACAATAATGCTAGAAACATGAGAAAACCCAAAGCAAAATAGGCAAACAGAAAAGCAGTGAATCTACCACAGGGAGCTTATACTCTTTAAATAAGAAATCTTGGTCTGTTCTTGAGTAAACTAGAAACCCTTCTTGGATAAACCAGAAATTTAAAGTATACCTCTTAAAATCTGACATAAAAATAGGATTATGGATTTTTTTTTTTTTTAATGGATTAGATGGTTTCTAGTTTGCAATTTCCCCTATCATTATGAATTATGCACTGCACTCAGCCTTATTTGCAGTTTTGAAGGATAAATTCTATGCATGTATGAAAAGATATTAAATACATTCTGTATTTTTTAACAAATCAAGTTATCATCTAACCTTTTGATGATGGAGCTTCTCGAAGATAGATAGTAGCCACCTCCTTTTACAGGAGCATGCAATACAAAGTAATATTTCATTCTTGACATGGTTGCAGAAATTACCTGCGTTGGGAAGAAATACTGGAAACATCTAAACTGAGTATTTTCTAATTTTTGGGCGTTATTTTGCACATACAAACAAGGAGAAAAGGGGAGGAAAACAAAATTGAAGTAGTTGTGCAAAACTGTAGAAACACACCCTTCACATAGAATATGTAGTTTTGTCTTTCCATGAACAGGGACAGAAATGAGAGTGCAGTTAAGCATTTTGGTGCACTTAAACTAAAGACCAGCTTACTCCAGAAAGATTCTTGCAAATACACAATTTAAGGCACACCTAATCTCAATACACTCCAAATTCTAAGTCTTTCCTTCCTTTAGTCCATTCCTTTTTAAGATAGTACAGAAAAAGACGTTATCAACATTTAAAGTGAGAAGATAGTTTTAAAAAGTAGTAAAAAGGAGGTATATCCTTCATTCTCATGGAAATTTCCATGATTTCTTCAAGAAGAGCAAACCAGCAAGCAATTACGTGCCTGAAACATTGATTTGGATCACATGATTTAATTAGCAAATTACACCTTTGTAGTGCTTTTCACAGAATGATAGAGGAAAAGAAAGTAGGTCTTCAATTCGTCATTCTTAATTATCTCTCTATCAGAATTGTTATTTAATGAATGCCTCTGATTTTGTTTCATTAAATTATGAGATCTGAATCATACTATAAGACCTGTATAGACTTATGAATTTTAAGAGGCAAGGAAGCTAGTCCAGTATGTGTCAGCTTGACATCTAAATTATTCATATTTTTTCTAATGTGCTTATGAGTTGCTGGTTTACTACTTTAATAACAACTGTACAATTGTATGACTGCTCACAGTCTTTAGCCTGGCATTATGAAATAACAGTTATTCATAGGACCCTAATTTTTAATCACTTACTAACAACCTTTAAGACCAAGTGATTTTCAGAAAGAAGGGTTTGAAATATTTGCTTTTTTGATTCACATAGTAGTTGGGGTGGTCTGTGGTTTTTTTTTTTTTTTGTTTTTTTTTTTTTTTTTGTTTTTTTTTTTTTTTTTGTTTTTTTTTTTTTTTTTGTTTTTTTTTTTTTTTTTGTTTTTTTTTTTTTTTTTGTTTTTTTTTTTTTTTTTGTTTTTTTTTTTTTTTTTGTTTTTTTTTTTTTTTTTGTTTTTTTTTTTTTTTTTGTTTTTTTTTTTTTTTTTGTTTTTTTTTTTTTTTTTGTTTTTTTTTTTTTTTTTGTTTTTTTTTTTTTTTTTGTTTTGGTTTTTTTTGTTGGTTGGGTGTGGTTTGGGTTTGTATCTGTTTTGAATGAAGTCGCAAGTTAGAGAAACACAAAATAACAAATTATAATAGTTACATGGTATGAACTTTTACTGTTGTGACAATCATAATGAGATAAAAATGGTGGTTTTGATTTTCATTAATAGAGTAGTTTTAGCAACTTAACCTTTATCTCAGTGAAATTCTAGTCAGAGTCATATTTCTTTATCTTCCCCATTAAGCATTTAGACAGTTTGAAAGTTCTTTAAAGATCAACCTTAGGCAATTTATATCCAATAAATGAGATGAGAAACGTTACTGCACAGGAAATAAAGGATTTATTACACATCACTGTAAAGCTAAGGATAAAACTCATAAAGCCGAGGCATTCACAATAGAGGTGCATCTAGAAGAGCCATTTGTATCAAAGCCCTCGATTCATTATCATCCTGGTAGGTGTTCCTTTGTTGTTCATGTTCATGTCCCTTTGTTTCACCAATTCAGGTGGTTCTACTGTAATCCAATGTACCAATAAGTAGGGGTAAAGGAAGGAGTTCTTAACTGGTGAAGTGACTAAGAGAATTTTGCTTTTTCTTTCTCAAAAAGAGTTAAATTTAGCTTTCATATTGTTCTTTTGCTGCAATAGATATTTCTTAGAATCACTAGAGTTTACATATTATATTATTGGAGTTACTAGAATAACTATATTATTTGAGTTACTAGAATTCACAGCATTATCTCTAGAATACACCCCAAAGAGAGGAAAATGAACCTCTTAATTACAAAATAAAATGTCTAAAATATTCCAAGCTCATTTCAATAATTTCAAGCTTGGAAAGAAAAAAAACAAAAAAACAAAAAAACAAAAAACCAAAAAACCCAAACCCAGAAACCTACAAAGATTAAAAATAATACTCTGATTACCTCTCTTTTAAACTTTAAAATAATTTCCTTACCCAACCAAAAATATATCCCTAAATACAAGCAAACCAGATGATTTTCCATTCATAACAAGACACTGAATCGGGTTTGTTCAGAAGGTGAATTAATTTCAAGTGTTTTCACAGTTAGCTACTACCAGAACATATCCCAAATTTCCTGTGTGGGCAAATAGATTTGTGTCATTCTGTTAAATGCCTTTGAACGTTGAAGTGTTGCATTCTTGCAACACATAATAGGACCAGCTCTAAGGGTAGACAAAGAAGTAACAGTGACAAGGAAATTTCTTCATTGCAAGTTTCCAGAGAAAACTCTTTTCCAGTTGAAATTACCTATATTACCCTATATTACCCTATATTACTCTATAATATTTAAAGAGATGTTTTCATGGCTGGTAAATAAAGTGTTTTCTATTCCACCTTGAAAATAACCTGGTTCTGCTCTAAATTACAATCACAAAAGGTTATCATGACATATTTTTATGTTGTATAAGCCATTTGGATTTTCTACTTATGATTTATAATGGTTGTGTGTTTTCCCTTCTCAGTTTAAAAGAATAAAACGTAGAAATTAATATCTAGTTCTAGACAGAATCAATAACAACATCAATAAGATTCAATTCAAGTTTAATATCTATTCTGCTAAAGATTAATCCATAGGAAGATTACAATTTTAAACAAACATCTTTTGCAAAACAGGTGAAACTAAAAATTTCCTCAGAATTATATAGCTTGATACAAACAGTGCGCTAGAATTGTCTGTATCCCCGGCCACATAAACTCCATAGTTTGCAGCAGTAACCTGCTACACTAAAAACTCGTCATGGGTTTTATCCCCCCCTTGTGTATCAACAAAAGGGGAATTAGTTGCAGTGCTGCAGCACCTCGACACCCCAGAATCAATCCAACTCCTCACTTCCAGGCTCAGCCCCAGTGTGCTTCAGAGGGGCCATGCCAGCCTTTGCAGACCAGGCTCACGCCAATCCACTGCAAGTGGGAGCAGCAAAACAATTTGATTATCCTGGTTTCCATATAAGAAACTAACAATCCAGGAAAATGACAAAAATTATACAAGGGCTCGTTGGAAGAGAGGGGATCTGAGCTGGGATTGTGAAAATTTGGCTAACGTACAACTGTGCAGATCTCTTTTTTATTCCATCTACACTGGACTGTAGGGTTTACAATACAACATGGGGCAAAGTTTTCCTTCTGCTAAGCAGGAATTTAAACCTTCTGGGTAATGCCTCCCTAACTACTCAGAACACACAGGGAATTTCCCCCAGTTTTTACCATGGTTTTATTATTGTAGCTTCACAACATTGAGCTGAATGACCCAAAAGCATGTTAATGCTGCTGCAGGACACATTCAAGTCATACAACAGCATTTTCCCTGAGTGGGTGTATTCAACTCATTTAATAAAGATTATGAGTGACTGCACCCTTTTTTTGGCTATGACACAACTCAAGGATAGAGAAATTTAATAGCATATTAGTCATCTGCCCAGAGGTAAAGTATTTCATAATGAACTGAAAAGCCAGAAAAATGTGTCTATGTGTGTGTTTTAATATTACTCTGTTCATACTAATGAAATTTATGCAAAGCACCACAAAAACTGATGAGTATAAATCCAAAATGTGACTGGAAGACACTGCAGCTTGTGCTAGGGTGAGGTGTTAAATTATTTATTACTTGTCAAGTTAGTTTTTGGGTTTTTAAAATTGCTTTCCTGGTATTTTAAATTAGTTTCTGCTGTTTAATATGAAATTATTAGCATAAAGATCAAGAAAAAAAAAAATCACACTTTTGCTCCTGCTGCACTGTGTGCCTTGCCCAATGAAGATGGCAAAGGCAGGAATGTCCCAAAACATCTGTAAGCAGAAAACTTTGCACATTTTTTCATCTTTTAAAAAACTTAAGCAAGCTAGATGTGCATACAAATGAAGGGGAAGCAGGGAAGGACATGGTGATTCAGAGGACTGGCAGTGGAATAAAGAATATGTGGGAAAAGAGTTTTGCTTGCAGGCATAAGGATGAGTGCTGGCATGGCCAACCCGCTTGCTCACCTTTGGAGCCCGGCGCCCTGAGGTTTGCCCCCTGTGCCTTATGGGTGCTGGGCTTGGCTCTGTGTGCTGTGGGGACACCACGACTACTGCTGAGCCCACCCTTAGCCTTGCCCACGGACCTCCAAGGTGACATTGCTGGTGAGCACCGGAAAACTGGGTTTCCCAGCTTCTTGGACTTAGCATAGCTGTCTACACTTCTGTGCTGTCAGCCTGGTGCCAAGGGAGGAATGGGCACATGACTTTTACATCCAGCTGGGAAATCAGCTGAGGGTCAAAAAAACTGAGAGTGGACAGGAAATCTGCAATACTGGCTCTTTCACATGTGAGGAAGTTCTCCCATTATACCTAAGCATATGTGATACCAGTGCTCCTCAAAATCCTCCAAAGAGCAGCTCTTGGGAGCCCCATGGGCCTGTTGAGCCCCTAATCGTTCCTATGGGAAGAGCTGCTCATTTGGGGATTTTGCTGGGGGCTTGAGGATTGAGAGATGGCTCCCTTCAGCTGGAACGCCTCCCCCACTGCAGGATTACTCACAGTGTCTGGGTGCCAGCCAGGAGCCGGATGGCAGAGTGCTGCCTCACAGGTCTGGGTCTCCTGCTGCAAGTACAGATCTGTGAGAGCTGGCACGTTCCCCTTTCCTTGTGAACAGCAATCTCCAAGCTGGGCTGCCGAATATGCTGGAGAATGTCCACCCCTTCACCTGGCCTTCAGCTGAGACCATCTGATGCATGGCCAGGGACAAGCTCACGGGATGTCTCGTGTGGCCATCAGCTGACTGTAACCAGGGAGAGAAAAAAATTGAGAAGACATAAAACAATGGAGAAAACACCAATCCATGTTTTTAACTAGCAGCTTTTAAAAACTTGTTGTGAGTGCCTTCAGAACTAGATAATAAATTGATGTCTTTAGATTTAATTTTCTCCGTTTCTGCTGAATAGCTTTTAATAGTTTTTTGGGATTTTTTTTACAATTAGATATGTTGCATGAGAACCTAGTGACTATTGAGAATTTAAAAACTGACAGTAATAATCAAGTTTTTTTCCAATCATCTTCTGAAAAAATTTTTCCTGTTTGCAGTGTGCACCCAAGAAGAGGTTAAGAAGGCCTGGAAGAGCCTCTTTTTCATATTAGATCACAATGCTTTGTGATAAGCAGCTGCAAATTGTTTTAAAGAAGGAGCAGTAAAAGCTACAGACCCAAACAAATGGGCAAGCGCTGCAGGCTGCTCTGCTTAGAGCAAAGTTATGCTTAAATGTATTACTGGACTGAGACATGACAGCACAAATTATCTCCCTACCACCAAAATCAAGATTCCTAAATCAGCTCGCATGGTTCCTGTCCTAATCCCAATGCTATTGTGATTTATTAAAATTAATGTATAAAAATTAAACATGAAATACGGATAATATAAATATACCTATGTCTTTGATCAATTTAATAAAATAGGTAATATACAAACAAAAATACCTTTGCTCTCAATCACCATCACCACCAAAGCAGAGATATCTATTTTTTAATTGTCCAGAATGCACTGTTTGGTAGAACCGTGCTTGGTAAACCAAAAAGCTCCTTTTTAGTCTCTTGAGTAAATTTTAACATTAATGACGCTTTAAGTTTAAATGTAGAAGTTTTGTTTTCTTCAGGTTTTGAAGTTTGCAGAAAATCTGCAGACAGTCTTGGTCCTGAAAAAGTCTTATGCATGAAGTTTCAGAGTACACGAGACTGTTTCTTTTTGTAATGAGGGCAAAGCATATTCACTCCTGAGGGAGAGGACAAAATTCTTTGACTTGTTAAAAATCACCTTTCTGGATGCATGCCTGAGCAAATGAGTACTAAAAATTGGTCTTTCCAAAAACCACTGCAAAAATCTGTAACAATGTAAATAATTTATAAATTTTCATAATAGCATCATTTTCATGGAATTCTAATGCACTTGTTACTGTTTTAGAACAAGCATACACAGTATATTTTACCTAACTGTTAGGAAGTTTGTTTTTCTGATTTTTAATTACAGTTTGTAGAAACAGCCTCAAAACTAGGTCTCTGCAGCATCAAAGCATCGTGCTACAAAGATCCTGAGCTTAGTATGTATTGACTAACATCAGAAATAAACCCTTCTGAACTCAAACGGAATTGACAGTTGCCTGTGCTTCTCTTACTGTTTAGTAATAAACACTGTTAAGAACTTGTGCACTCCTACTTAGCTAACCTGCTTTCGTGTCATGTTATTGATTGTTCTGCAAAAGCTCTCATTTGATTTGGCTGGCAGGATGTTAGCTGGAAACTAACAGATAAAGTACAATCGTCTAAGTGATTTTCTTCAGAAATTAAAGAGTTATTTTCTTTAAATTGCCTAAAACTAGAGTGCAATTTTTGGGGCTAACACTTTGCATGCCAAAACTCAGCTTTTCTGTAATATTTCTCCTGATTTATGGTTTTAAGAATGACTAAAAAATCCACAAGTAGACATACAAATATGTAGTTCACAATTTCTTCTATCTAATTTTTTCCAATTTGCTTCATGTTGGTTTTGTTCTGTCCCAGAATAAATCATGATAACAATACAGGCAACATACCCACACTCCTTATATAAAATTTATTTCAATGCCTAATAAAAAAGGTAATAATTGGGAAAGAGAAACATATCCATTTGTAAATAAATTTTCAAAAGCTGTGTGCGATAACAACCACACATGATAAAAGTTATTTATTAAAGGAAATGGTTTTCAAGTTTCCATTGAATTTCACTGAAAAAATTGAAAGCAGCTGGTGATGCTAGAGTGGGCAACGTAAACTTGATATGTTTACGTGGATAGGTCACAGCATATTCACACACATACTGAGAAAGTATGAACAAGCTCCCCAAGAAACGCCAGGGATTTTGTGAGACTTTTGTATCTCACCCCACCAGTAATTTATAAACAGAAGGGAAGAAAAGGACTTAAGCATGTTATGTAACCCAGTCTAACACAGTCCCAGACATTACATACCATGACTGCTTGTATAAAGGATCCCATGGCAACTGGAATTATTACTGAAATGTCTGTTAATAATGTCTGCTATAAATTAGGTTAAATGCAATGTCAGGTTTTTTAAGCATCCATATGCTCTTGTGAGTCATTCTTACTCACCCTAGCAACCTGTTTTTCAGTGTAAAGGAATGGTAGATAGATGCACTGCAATTGTACCTCTTTTGATTTATTTTTTTAAATAAAATTACTACCTTATTTACCATGTACTTGTCAGGTGAGAGGGAATATGTCCTAAAACGTTATAAGTTAAATCAGGAATATAAAGTTCAATTGCAGTATTATATAGCCTTGCAGACAATTTTGGAGATCTGTCAAACTCCAAAATACCCAGGGAATCTTCATCAGACCTTGACAGAAACACTCTTTCACTACAACAGAGCAAGAAAAATAATAAATGTAATACTTCTGTAATACTTCTAATATGTAGTATTACATAAAATAATAAATGTAATACTACTCCATTTGGAAAATGGAGAAATAAGGAAGACCTAAAATGCAAAGGCACTTGGAAAATAAAAATACTTGCCAAGAATGTCAGGAAATAAGAAGATACTTGTATTTTTTGCCAAGTCTTTGACCTCCCCCGTAAGAGCATTTGCAAGTCTGTGATGCTATGTGTGATTCTGAATGGTCTATACAGAAAAAAAGAATCAAACTATAACTAGTTAACTAACTAGAAACCCAACAGAAATGCTATCTAAATTAACTTCTTCCAGAACCCAGTGTCCTGAATTTGGGATAAGAAAAAATATCCACTTCAAATAGATTAACATTGTAAAATAATTGGCATAAATAGAAAAAACAGAAGAGAACAGCTGTGACACTTCAGAGACAGCACCATTACTATTATTGGGTAAAAAACACAAGGCTCCATCCTACAGCTCCTTGGGAGACAAAATGTGAACCCGAATCAGGAAATCTGGGAACAGAACTAGGCTTCCAAGACCTGCAAGAGCAATTTAATCTTAGACACCACTTGTCCATATACCCAACAGGCCATGGTGGCTCTGAGACATGCAGAGCAGTAAACTTCACACAAACAGCTGTACACAACAGCTGTACCACCAGTGGGGAGGGTCCCACATAACCACAGTCTGCCCCAGAAGATCACTCTGTTCAAGCTAAGGTTCCCCTTGCCACTCCAGATTCTATCCATCTCTTTGAAGATTTATATGCTGCCTTTTTTTCTTTGCAAAGTGCCTCTCAGCAGTGCGTAAGACCCGAGGAGGGGAAGGCTATAAGTGAATTTAATCTTTTCGACATTACGACACGGGATGACTCAAAAATGACAAAAAGTGGTTTTGGAACCCACAAAGTCTCACTTCAGGGAAAAGACACAACTGCTTTCAGATTTTTAGCTTTATAGGCAACTCTTTACTCTTTTCTATTTTATGTGTGCTTATATATAAATACATATGCTTTCACGTGCATATTTCTGTGTTTGGTACATATAGGGAAGCACAGAAACATATTGGCTTCCTCTTCTTTCCTCATTCACAAAAATGCTGATATAATAGCTTACAAAGAAGCCTCTTACCATGAATCTGGTTTTGGGACTTTTATTTAAATTGGGATCTAGAAAGAAATACCTGTACACAAATAAACATACATGTGTGTGCATGTGTGCATGTGCTTAGATAAGGGAGAGGTAACATTCCTTTAATAACCCTTGTGACTCCCTGTTTAAGGGGGAATTCAACCTGGGATCAAAGGTCAGCATACTCACTCTGCTCACAAAACATTAACACCTATTTTGATTTTTGATGACTTACATGTGTCTTAATCACATATTCTTGCTGTTCTTCTATCCATCATAATTAACAAGGAAAGTGAAAATTCTGTAAATTATTGTGACTGTGCACATGTAGAAGACCTAGATTGCAACAATGGATATCTTTGGCTGTTCACATCCTCCCGATTTTATTCTCAAGGCAGAGAGCATGTGCAGTGACACCTGGTTTCAAACTTATTTTTTCAGACTAATGCTTGCTCTTTTAAAAACAGCATGAGCTTCACTTTTAACAATGTAACATGCTCCAAATTTATGTTTGACATTAAAAAGAACATGAGAAGTGCAGATATTTTTGCCCCACACTGAGTACCTAATACAATATAGTGGACTGTTTGAAGTCATAAAAGTAAAAAACCACATTATTTTGCTCTTCAATGGACATCTTGCCAATAATCAGGGAAAGGCTTTAATTTTCTACAATATAAATCACCAAACCTAAAATAAATGTTCTGTTATAGTTCCAAAATTAAGCCATTAATAGCACATCTGTGCACCTTATATCTACTCGGGCATATCATATAAGCACTCTAAATGCAAATATTGCAGCTGTATAGAGTATTTGCATATGCTAATATTTACAGTTGAATTTAGTAAATTTTTGGTCATTTATTGTGTTGTAGTTTGTCTCAATTATGAATACAACATCAGACTGGTAAGAGTGGAAAATTGTAAGAATATAAGTAACATGAGCAGCAGTTAATTTATGTCAAGGCTAATCAACTAAACAGTGATATTATTGCAACTGTTGATTTTATAGTCTATTTTGCTGTTAACATCTGAAATTATCCCATCCCTTTTGGAAATACTGAGATTTTCAGGCTGGAATTCTCTATCCAAACAACCTGTCCTTTGCAGACAACAAAGTGAAACTTTTCACCGGCACTTCCAAGTGCACAGGTAACCTCAATTAAAGGGGATCATTGTAAAGTAGTGAGAATATTGTCAGTCTCTCTCTCTGCTCAGTTGGTTGCACTCCTCAGGGCAACAAAAGTCTCAGCAGACTGATCAGAGATATTCATATTGCAGAAGGGTTTTCATAAAGTAAGGATGACTTTGGGGTGAGCAAGTAATGCCGTGCATTAAATATTTCAGTACAGATTTTATAAAAGTATGGACAAAGTAAACTCAGGCTGCTGAAAAGATGTCCAGATTTCCTCCAGGAAAAAGTGAGGGTGTAGGAAGATGATTTTTTTGAAATGTTTTTCTTTTCTGTCCTGTAATATACAGCAGCTGAATCTTCAATCAAATGTCTCTAAGTGTTGCATTTCAGGGATTTTACATGGATTACACCAAAACTTTTTTTTTGTTTAGTTTTGTNTGTTCTGGGTTTCATTCAAGCTTGATGCCCTTGAAAGTACTGGTTTTTTTGGTTTTTTTTGGTTTTTTTTTTTGTTTTTTTGTTTTTTTTTTTTTTGAGAGTATACACTTCAAAGTGCAAACTGCACCGGGGAAGAAGACAAAAAACAGGAATCCAGGAGCCTAATTTAAGGAAATCATGTAAGGATTACAGTGTGTGGCAATCTAAAAATTAGCCAGTAGGTCAAAGCTTTGGACAACAGAGAAACAAATGCAAAACAAACTCAAATGCAAAATAAAACTGTCAGTGGTGGAAGTAATGAAATATTAACTTGTACTTAGCCTCTTCCAAATCAACACCTACAGCTATTTCTTCCTAAACATCAGCTTCCCCCAAAATATTTGCAGTATACTCTCCTGCTTCTCAAATCCCTCTCTTTCTGCTCCCTTTTTTGTCTCACATGCCAGAGGAAGAGGAAGCTGAATGTGGATTGCAATGACAGAGTGGACAGGGCATATATGCCAACCACCCAGCCCATCAGGTGTCTGTATTTAGGAGGGTAGCTGAGCTCTCTCTTACCTGTCCAGACACAGATTTTCACAAAATTCGTAAGAACTATGGACCCTCAGTCAAATTTGGCTGAAACTGATGAATTAATATATAAAGTACTTGCTCAGAAAAAAAATGGCAGATATAAAATGAGATGGAGCAGAGCATAGAATCTTTAGAAAGAATGAGGAAAAGGAAGCTATCCTGCATTGAAATTCAGAAGAGTGGTAAATAGCAGACTTGGAAGCTAAGTATTCTAATATTCATTACAGATTTAGTGCTGTATCCTTTCTTGGATCTGACTTTAAAAGAGAGATTAATTGCACTGCACTCCAAAAATATAAATGGTAACAGACTGGGAAAACAAGTCCTATAGAATAAAAAGTGAGATGAGTGGATAAGTTTAACTTGGATATAAAAGTACAGAGATGGGAGATTATGTAAAGAA
>VWZN01014119.1:52230-63480 GCA_013396955.1 Regulus satrapa | reverse complement strand
AAAGAAAATTAAAAAAAAATAACAAAGAAATAAAAAAAAAAAAAAAAAAAAAAAAAAAAAAAAAAAAAAAAAAAAAAAAAAAAAAAATCTGGCTTATAAAATGCTTATCTCCAACATACATATATTTGAGATTGATGTTGACTGCTATTGAAACAATTTATTTATCATAGTCTTATGATAAATAGTCTTATGACACACAGTTTTGTGTCAGTCCTGAGCCACTGCTTGGAGCAGGTCCCAAAAGCAAGCAGGCTGATGTTCATGCACAGACCTTCATCAAACATGTATCTTTGGAATGAACTTCATAGCAAATGTGTTTTTTAATTTCTTCCACACCGCAGTTGAGAATCCAATATAATGTTGTATAACATCAAGAAGATGTCCCAGAGGAGTTTTTCAGAATAAAGTAATACCCCAGTCAGTAGACAGAGACCTCAGATTTTGTTAAGAGTACAGGTTAAGGAAGAGGATACACTTTACCTAAATGTAAGTCATGCCAGGACAATTCTCCTATGATAAGTATTTCTACTGTTCTCAGGCCCCTACAGGGATTTAAAACCCAAACCATAACCCCTCAAAGAATAGGATGTGCGCATGTGGGACACTAGTAATTATTTCTATCACTAAACTTGGGAGTGGTTACAATCTTACAGATGTAATCTCTCTATTCAGTGATACAACTCTATAAATGTTTGTTTTGGCACTCACCTGTGGAAGCCACATTGATAATGAAAAACTGAATTACTTGCTCCCATGATGGGTGTGGGCATCATGAGACCAGTAGTTTCCTGTCGAAAGAGATTGCAAAATGCTGCTTTCTGTCTCTTAGAGTCACGTTGAAATCATGAGAAAGTGGTAGAATTTTCAATAAATTTCACTGTAAAATTTAAATCTGGTAGGTTGCATTAGTATGTAAATTCTGCTTGACAGGTGTTAACACTACGGAAGAAGCAGCTGCCATCAAAAAATTATAAAGGCAGTATTTTCAGGAGCACTTCAGCTAGTTTGAGGCTGTTCTACATAAAATTACACTTCAGTCTGTCACAGGAAACAAGATAGCCAGTCAGGTCAATAGCAAAACTACTCCTTGAGATTAGGCTCTAGCTCAGGTCTCAGAAGCTACATTGCTGTTTTATCGCCGTCACCTTCAGATAACTGGTTCCATCTCTCAGGGTGATTGTCAAAAAGTCCCACAGAGATAGCTCTCTATCTGACTGGTTCTGAAACTTGCTCATTTAATGCCACATGAAGGATCTTTGCAACTTGTTTTAATGCAGTTTCAGCATCTCCACATCCTCCAAAGTAGACTAAGAACATGTTTGGACAGTTGGACAATATTTGTGTATCCACATCTCTCAAAATATTTGCATACCAGTGGCAGTGGTAGCATGAAACTCAGCAGACTGCAAACCCTGCACTCCACCACTGAGTAAACATTGATGCAGTGGCCTGCACTGCACTCAGTGCTGCAACTCTGCCAGCGGCACCAATTTCAAAAGCATCCTAGCTTTCAGTAGGTGTGTGACCACAGTGTAAATACACCCATCAGTCCTTCTAAAAAGTTCACTTTCACGAACTAAGCGACAAGCTCAATCAAGCTCAAACCAAGTTGCATGCTGATGCGTAGGACAACTGCATTTATTGTAAGCTAGGCAGCTCCCTTAAGGATGCTTGTTCCAGCTGCATTCTGCACGCATATGCACTTAAAGTTCAGGTCCTGCCTCTCTATTCTAGACTTGTAAAAACAGAGTCCTAGCTCTTGAAGGCAGTATTACAGAAACTGCTACTGTCAGTCTTTCAAACATCTGCTTCTTTTTAGACTTTACAGAATAATCTAAACAGATTCAATGCCTGTATTGCCCAATAAATGCAGTAAATAATAAATAAATGCAATAAAAACTTATGTAATTGAAATCAACAAACTTCCTTCACATATAATGGAAAAAGCTTACCCTCTATAAGGAGGAAAAAAAATCTACCTCTTATTCTGGTCATTTATATCAAGTTATTTTTAGATTTTCCTAAAGTCTCTATAAATGTGACTAGCCATATCTATGTGTGTAGTGCAAATAAATTGTCTGTTAAGACAATACAATTTTGAGATATATTATCCCTAAAAGGAACCCTTGAATAGCACGAATAGACACAGCAGCATTACTTCCGTTCTTGAGCATCCAGACACAGAATATTAAATAATGAAAGCATTTTTAAAAAAACCTCATTTTGTATGAAAGAATTCCTTTTTTGTCTTCTTCTTTCATTAGTGATTTATTATAGTCATACTCTATGCCACCCTATATTTCAGGATCTTATGCCACCCTATATTTCAGAAGCCTTTCTGTTCTAGACAGCTCTGTCCTGTACAGTGCAAAGTTATGAAGAGCCTCTGGGCTGATACTCTAGGCCCTTTATTTTGTGAAAATAAACAAAAAAAAACCCAAAACAAAACAAAACAAAAAAAAAACTTGCTAATTTCTTGCTTTCTTAAGCATCACACTTTTAATATTGTGCCCCTTTTGAAAGATTAGAAAGCAAAACCAAGAAGAAAAGAGAATTCTCTAACTCTCCAAGCAGCAAAAGGGTCTCATCCAATTTATGTTCTGTTATGCACACCTGATTTTGATAAATATGTTATTAGGAAGTTCATGAGTAAACACAAGCAACTAGCAAAGCTGATCAAGCATCACCACGGCTGAAGGTTTGGAGGTTACTCCAGGGATCAATATGGTCACAGGGCTGATTCTGCCACCTCAGGCTGCCATGTCTGCACAACAAGCTGCTGAGTGAGCTTCCTCAGCCTTTGCAAGAATTCTCAGATTTGGCTGCACAGCCCTTAAGCTGTTCCCACTCATGTTTTTTCCTGTTTATGCATAAGCAGAAAACTCTAATGGCTGGAGACATCTGTTATGACACCCTCCTCAAAGCAGGAATACCTGAGATAAGACCATTTATGACCAGAAATCATGAGGAACAGATATGAGGAACCCCTTACTAATGATAATAAAATTTTTAAACCCCCGATTCCAAACATCCGAATTAAAACTCAGTCTGTGAGATCCGCAACTTCATTTCAGTCAGTAGCACTCAAGTTTCCATTAAAGGTACATGAATTTTTGATACAAATACATACAATAAGGTAGAAAACATTCCCATAAAAACTCCTAGCTGTAAGAAGAAAACTTTAAAGGGGTCAAAGAAAAGAAAGGGAAACTCTACCTCAAAAATGCAATCCTAACTGCCCTAGTTTTGTTGCTTTTAAGTTTTGGTTTTTTTGGGGTTTTTGTTGATTTTTTGTGTTTTTTTTTTTTTTTTTAATTTGCTTTTCTTTTCTTCTTCTAAATACCTGTTGGTTACAACAGTAATATATCAGGTCAAAAGTATTCTGAATGAGATGAGACAATCTGAGCTCTCAAACAGAACCAACACCCTGTAGAAAAAGTAAAGGAAGAATCCCAAAGTAGTGAAAATGAGGTAAAGTGATCTGACAATACCCTCTTGCATGAAGAAAATGATTCTACTACAATGTGAAGTATCAGCTTTGCCTCTGTGATCCTTTGAGCGCTGCTAAATCAACAACAAAAATTACAAGTGTGTGTGTGTGTGTATATATACACCTTGTCCATATTATGTAATATGTACTCATACATGTTATATAATTTACAGACATATGGAGATGCTCTTGAGACTAATCCTGTTCATTCATGCACACCATATTTTGCCACTGACAAAAAAGGAACTTCTCAAATGTCACTGTGAGGACACACTATTTTTCTTTTTTCTCGTTCTTATAGACAAGCCTGTCAATAGTTTGAGGTGAATATAATTTTCTGAATCAAACAAGTTCCTTATCCTTTTCTTATTTCTTTATGCAATGTTCCAAAACACAAGATAATAAGTTGCTTCAAAATATATAAAAATATAAAAAATATATTACTTCTGTTAAAACCAAAACAAAACAAAAAAACCACAAATTATCTGGAAAAGCCTCCAAACACACAGAAAGTTTTCTTCCTTTCATTTCTACCTGACAAATTTTGCCTAAGAACAGATATCTAGATGCTGAACAGTTCATTATTGACATACAGGCTTGGGACATCACAGAGTTTCTGTGTTTTCTTCATTTAGGGCAAAGAAAAGAAGCCTTGGTCATTTGGAAATTATCATTCCTTAACAATTCATCAACAGCAAAAACAAAAAAGAAATCTTGTGGCAAAAAAGGGCTGCTTAACATTTACTGAAATGATGACTTCTAAATAGTCATTAATTTCTTCCAGAAGGCATAATCCACATTCAATTAAATTCAACTCGTGTATTGATTTCACATCATGACAATAGCATATAGTAAAATCCCTCTCCCCAGCACCTCTAGGTATTGTGCATCAAAACAACTTTCTGACTGTTGTTATATTATTTACCTCTTACAGGGTGTTGTTCTCCAAAAAGTGTGTTTTAGCTACTCCTCAGGGGATCTGAGAATTTCTGATCAGGAACTTCATATATTTCAACATGTTTTATCAGATGGAATGCCTGTGTTAGATTTATATAATTTAGATAAGCTTTCAAAAGCAGCCTTATAAATTGAGTGTGCAAGTGTAAAATAAATAAATAAGACAGATAAGTTTAGCACATTCCAACTGCAAACAAAATGAGGATTTTGGTTATTGTAGTAACTGGTCTTTAAATGTCCATCTCTGTATGAATTTATTTCAGCCAAAAAGAATAAATACAATTTCTGAATACATTCTCATCAGATGCTTTTAGTTTGCACAACCTTCCCAAGCAACAGTAAAGCACCTTAGCTTCACTATGAATGGCTAGTACCTGACTAGACTAAGAAAATACTTACCAAAATATAAAAACTAAATTATGATGTCTTAAAGCAAGAGTTCAAGGAAACAGATGTAAGCTTCAAAACAATTAGATAGAACTATACAAGCACTCTGTGGAAATGTAGGGATGAAAAAGTTACCACTATCATGGAGGCTAATGCAAGCTTGGTGTTCCTTTCCACGGGTTTCCCCTCACGTGTCTGCTCTGAGGACAGAGCTGAGGGAAGGCACCAACACCGACAGCTGTACAAACCGTGGGGGTCCCCAGAAGGGAGCACCCTTACCCCCATGGGCAACCATTTCCCAGTTCCAACATCTGTGCTACCTTTCTGCTCCTTTCTCGCTACAACACGCGGATCCCATTTAAGGCAAGATCCATCATTCCAGCAGATCAGTAGCAGCTGCGCTGTAAAACCTGGATCTCTTAATTTGTTTCTGACTTCACTGTTTCCTGTAACAACATGTATATACAGCCCCCAAGGAGAGACAGCCGTGACACCCACAGAAAGATGAAGAGTTTTTTAGCCTTTCAAATACTCCCCGTGCAGGTTTGGAGGGAAAAGGAGCCCAATAAAGCACAGATACTGAGCTCAGATCTTTAGAAGGAGACAAAGCCCAATGCCCATAAGCAAAGATGGTCCAATCAAAAAAGATGGTAAATTCATAATCATCTGTAAGTGATTTGGTTGAAGAAACCAGGTGAACCTTGCATTATATCCTCCTAGGAAGTATTTTCCTGATTAAACATGGACAGGAATTTCCAAATCAGTGGTGCTGACAGGTTGACAAAATCCAAACAGTTAAACCAAGTGACTTGGCTGAAAGTCTAGCATTCTTTTCTTCTCAAATCAGAGAATTCCTGCATTACAGTTTTCCTAACACTAATAGGGTTCTTCTAAAATTGCCTCTGCATCTGTCTGTAACCCACACAACTGTATTGCTCCAAGTCAGGGACATGGTTTCTAACCTTCAGTGCCAAAAATCACTGACCTATCAGTATTACTCAGCTGTTACTTGTTATCCTCTTGCTCATCTTCAGTGGTCATCAAGTGCAAATACGAGTTCACAGTAGCTGTAAAAGGCACACTCTGGCTCACCCCACCACTAAACTTCTGTCCCTTAAGATAGCAATTCTATTGGGATCCCGTTTTTTAATGTAGAAAACAAAAGACACACTTTTATGACACTGTATGTACTCACACAAATTACCGGTGCTGTCTGATCCCAAGCTTCCTCACCAGAAAAATGAGGCCGTAATACCCACCTACTTCATGTCATTTATCTAGCACTCTGTGGGTCAAAAGTACTAAGGCTAGTACAGCTGGAGGACAAATCTTCCTTCTGATTTCTACCTTTATGCTCTGGGTGCTGGAGCTTACACCAACCTAATTGTTCAAAACAGCAGAAAACTAATACCAGAATTTTACAGAGACATGGAAAATGAAAATTCATGTGCATGGATCTGTTTGATTATCAGCCCAATACTTCACTTTGAAAACTATTAATGTCAAGCCCATATGAACAGATATTTACAAACGTATGCATGTACATATCTTTCTTTCTATCTTCCATTTATCTTTCTTTCATGATAAAATCCACATATATATATATATATTCTACAAGCAAGTCACCAAGAATTTCTCAAACTATGGTCCAAAAGAAAGGAGAAAGCACAAAGATGGAGATCTTAAAATTTACTAAGCTTGTGGAAAGGGTAACCCACAGGTTCCTCTGTGAAGCGTGTAAGGAAGCGAATGCATAGTCTAATCTTGTTTGTGGGAGAACTCAAACACACTTCCTCATAGACACTTTGACATGTCTGCAGTATCTCATAATGCCTCTGTAGGAGTACAATAAAGTATGTATTTATGGGGAGCCTAAACTCTTAATGAAGAATCAGCTAGTAGCTGTGAAGTCAAAACTCCTGCTTTTCACCTCTCTGACATTCAGCTTTTAATGTAAAGCAGAGTAGACCAAATGAGTGCTATGTGCTGCAACACTTAGGAAAGGCAGAATTCTAGAATCAACAGGTTGCCAATTAAGTCTGGAGAATTTTCTTTGAGGATTTTTTGTTTTCTACATGAAGGAAATACTTCCATTTTGAGTGATTTCTGTTCTTTTATCCATGTGGTTTTCTAGGTCTTGTTATATTTTAAAGCACTAGAAATTTTCTCTCTATCAGGTATCCAGTAAAAAAGGAAAAGCTTAACTGCACTTCTTCTGCCTTGCAAAATTTGGTAGTCAGACTAAATGGTGCTTAGCTACTGACAAGAGAACTGCCTTACACACGTTTAAAGAGGGGGAGAGCAGCAGAAAAGTTCTGTGCATTAGTAAGTTCTAAGTGAAGCTGTTTGTCAGGCCAGAGGCCCTCTGGTGATGACTGAAAAGCAACCTGTAAGAGACCACCTGCCACTCTGCAGGCTGGCAGAAAGTTCAGCCCACATTCTCATTGTTTTAATACTGTCACGGATAGAGTTAACCAACTGGTCATTGAGACGTAGCTGAGATGTGCCATTCACGCCTTTGTCTTACAGGTGAATTAATTAATTTCACAATGACTCTTTTACCCAGAAATGAAAGACAAAATAGTGTCAAAAAAGCCACATTTAAACAAATACTTTACCAAACCAGCTTGTACAGGGTTAAACAGCACTTTCATGGTCTCTGCATACATCTTCTGTTTTTCCTGATGAAAGCTGTGAATGTGCAAGCACACGCTCTCTGTTGAACTCACTTCTTTTTGGCATGTTTGCCAGCCTCTGTGGTCTGTGTGAAGGTAGTAGAGAAGTGAGGTGTGTTGGAGCAAAGGAATAAGGCAGGTAAGCTGGCAGACAGGATAGCTCATGCTGTTTCACTCAAATCACTCAAAAGCACATACTACTGCCTCAAATTTGACTAGAATTGCCACAGAACTCAGGGTTTCTCATACAGGTTTGAGATTCTGCATTTTATTAATGTTCTGTATATAACACATTTTTTATCAATTACAATTCTTCCCAATATACAGAAAAAAAAAAAAAAAAAGGAAATCCAAGAAAAAATGTATTCCCATAAATCAGGAATCCTAAAACTATAGACTCCTACACCTCTTTGCTAACCCAAGGCTGTTTTCTTTTCCCTCTCCAAATCAAGGTGTTACCTTTAAAAAGCTCGCACAAGATTAAAAAAACCCCACTGTTTTCATTATGAAAAAAAGTTCTTAGTAATTTTTAGTTTCCAGATACTACTGCTATTAAAATCCTTTAATACAGTAGCATGGCTAGAAAAGTGGTAGAGTTTTCAGATCAAAAGAAGACAGATGCTTTGAAAAATGGAAGTAAAACTCCAAAACAATAAGAATTTTTGATTCGCTGATAACACTAACCAATTATTCCAGACAAAGAGATTGTTTTAAGGAAAATATAATTTCATCATAATATGTTTTTAATATAATAGACAATTTAATACTGTCTTTTCTATCACATTTGAAGGGGAAGTCAGTCTCGATCATATGGGAAAAAACTGGGAGAGATGGCAGTGTCATGGCGCTGTTGAACTATTTAAAAGCTTTCTATACTATTCTGGGCTGCTTTCTCTCTTTCAAAGAAGACATAAAAAAATCAGAGTAAAAATTCATATTATACAATATGTTGGTAAAAAAACTTGTTACGCTTTGCCAGAAAAGGAAGTGAAGAAATTTTTCTACCTCCTCTATGTTTGCATTCCTCATGGCTCAAAACCTGGAATATATGAATTCTGAGTGAGGACCTTACCTCCCCTCTTACATTGCAAAGTTTATGGGAAGAGCCAGAACGGTGTAAAACTCCCAGTCTTGCCTAAGAAGCAGTGGCTTCCCCTTCACCGTGTCAGCTCTCGATGCTCACCCAGGTGGTGGCGTGCAGAGAACTCAGGGGAAGAGCTATAATTTACAATGCCATCCCCTCCACTGTGTTTACCACCCAGAAGTTTCCAAACTCGTCCAGGGAAGTTTTTAGCCTTTGAAGGAGGTCTGCATGCAGGGAATGCAGCTTTTGGAGCTGAGCAGTCCCCTTCTCATGGGCTGCTCTCTGTTTCTGGCTAGTGAGGACTGCATGGTCTTTCTGTAGCTCCCTGACCAGCCACCCCTGTTTCTCGCCCACACAAAACACGTAATGGGTGACTTCTCAAAGAACTGTTTGCGTCAGTGGTTCTGTCCTTGAGTAAAAACTGCTACAGAGATATGAAAAAGTAGCACTAATATATGCTCAGCAAACCCAGAGACTGGAATTTAGATTTTAGAGTGGTAACTCTCAAAAGAAAAGGGCAGCAGGAACTACGCGCAATATTTCAAGCCTCAAGATGTATACAAAAATAAAAGCTTCTGTCAGTGGATTTGTAGATGCTTCTAAAAATAATGTGGTTTGGACAATTACATCTTTAAACTCTAGGTGCACATCCATGCCCTACAGTTTATCGATATTTTTTGAAGTTGTATTAGGGTTTTTTCAGCATAAGAATTCACCTATTTTTTTAATGTATTCATAGAATCATAGGATGTAAAGAGGTTGGAATGGGTCTTAAAGATCCCCTAGTCCCAGCTTCCTCTGCCCTGGGCAGTTACACCTCCCACTAGATCAGGCTGCTCAAGGCCTTACCCAGCGTGGCCTTAAACAGTACCAGATTTGGGATATCCAGGACCTCCCTGGGCAGCCCGTTCAGGTGTCTCACCACCTCACAGTAAATAATGTCTTCCTAATTTTTTCCCCTCTTTCAATTTTTTTTTTCTTTCCCATTTTATCTGCAGTTTTAAGTAGTCTGAAAGCTTTCAGGTTTTGATCAGATGGGGAGAAAGACCAAACAGAACCAAGCAAAGTTTTAGTTTGGGATTTCATTTAGGATATATCTTACAATTATTTGAAAGGTGAGAAAGTTGTGCTGTCATGAGCTTCGGAAAAAAAAAATCCAGGGGAAAAAAATAAAGCACTCCTGGTCAAATCAAGGGGAAAAAATATTCCTTGTTGACAGAAATATCAGAAAAACTATTAAAAAATTAGCTGATGATCTTCAGTTTTAAGCTGCACCAGGGAAAATATAGGCTGCATATTAGGAAAATGTCTTTTACAGAAAGAGTGATAAAATACTGGAATGGTCTGCCCGGGGAGGTGGTGGCATCACCATCCCTGGATGTGTTTAAAAAAAGATTGGATGTGGCGCTCGCTGCCATGGTCGAGTTGAGGTGTTAGGGCATGGATTGGGCTGGATGATCTTCAAGGTCTCTTCCAACTGAGTGATTCTGTGATTCAAAGTGTTTTAAAATCCCCAGCACATCACACATCATGTGAATCAACGAGCATGGCTCCAACATTACTACAGGGAAAGGATTAGGTTTGACTGGACTGGACATTGAGTCACAGCACGCATGGACAATAAAAAGGTGTAACAGTAACACTCGTGATCGTTTACAAATCCAAGGAATCCTGATATGTATCAATTCACTAAGCATACACAAATCTCTGGGAAATTATATTACCAGCTTGAAACACACATCTTTCAGCCTTGTGTGGCTGTTGATGCTTTTCTCTCTTAATAATCCAGTCTCCTTTGGTGGTTCTTTCATCCAATTCAAAAGATTTTGCCAAGGGACACTACAGTAGCAGCCCTGCATGTATGGCCGAGATTTTTCTAGACTGCTCCCCTAATGTTATTTTTAAAGCAATAAATCTCCGTGCTTTTCACAAAGTTGGGCTGTATTAATTGTGACTGGAAGCAGAGGAAACCTGCTCAACCATGTGAGTATTGTCTATGCCATGAAAAACCCCGAGCAGCAGCTCCCATCACTGAAATGGCCAGAGTTGCAATGCACTGGCAGAAAGGGATTTCACATGTGCTGGGAGGTCTATTCAAGCCTTGCTTGGTTGTGCAGTAAATTGGTGAGGGACTGCTTTTGCAGCACATATTGCTTTCCTCTCTCATCATGAGGAAGGTGACTAAAACTGACATAATTTTGCTGCTGGTAAAAAAAAATCTACAGCCACTTTTGCAATGCAAAAAGCAGGGATCTAATGGCAATCTTAAGCCATCAAACTTTCTCCTGGAACACCATTGAGCCATCTCTTACAGCAGGCATTAAGGAAAAACAGTCCACATGTGCATAACTGAAAAGCCTCTTAGATAGGCACCTGAAGATTTTATCTCACTAGCTGCTCTGTCAGTTTTGTGGGTTTACAATTGCCTTCTTTTAATTTCAAAAGAATGTTTCAAATTGCTGTGAGAACACTGCATAAAAGAACATGGCGTTATGCAATTAAGAGAGCACAGAAGGAAATACTGAAAATTGCTCTATACAAAGATTTTTGATAAGAGTACAAACCAGAACAGGAATAAAGAAAAATACATTTGCCTAATCACTGCTTTATTAAAAAAAAAAAAAAAAAAAAAAAAAAAAAAATATTATAAGAAGCAC
>VWZN01014119.1:18841-30277 GCA_013396955.1 Regulus satrapa | reverse complement strand
CAGTTGGATGTCAGAAACCCTGCTGTGATGAACCTAGGGTGAAGAAATTTCCTTTTTAATATCTTTATTACATAGGGCAGTGTTTTAGGAGTACGCATGTAGAGCCTAAGTAGTACTGGGCCTCATGCTCAACAAACTACATAGCATAAGTATATTCTATTATGAGACAGGATTTATAGCAAAATCTTATGATTTCTGTAGGAAAGAACTGTGGTTTAGGAACAATATGTCTGCTATACCCTAGGTACTGTAAACTGTCTACAGCATCATAAAAAGATACTCAATAGGTGTACTTCAAGCAAAGTGTAACCAGTTTATTTGTTTTATGCATATAAACTCAAAATTTATGTTAAAGGTGATCTGATATGTTGAGAAGAATGATAAATGGTGCAGGAAAGAGATGAATAAGAACAAGGAAAATTATCCATATCTTTCTTGCCAAATACAAGACTGGGCAGAATTATAAGGAAGGGGAAGGCAAAGGCCTGGGGTGAGATTCTGACCTTGCTAGTGTCAGCACAACTGTTGTTCCATCTTTATTAAGGATGGGGATACAGACCTTGAATTGAGTTCATTGTTAGCAAGGTCTGGATTAGAACATCTATAAATTTCTTGATTTTCATCTTCTATGAATCCCTGATGACAGGGATGAAGTGAAGTTGTGCTTCACTTACCATCCTAACACTAGCACTTTCATACTCTGCTTTTCCTTTGTGACACAGGAGTAGAGGGAACTTGGAGGCCTCTTCGTGTTGATAAAAATAGAATTTGTCCAGAAGGGAGCTGGGGAAAGAAATACCAAGTACTCCTCCAGGCAGCCCAGTGGATGTTCTTCATTAATCACCAACATTCAACAGCAGTTGGCCAGCTTGGCTCCTGTGACCACAGAAATACAGGGTGAATTTAATACATGTCCAAAATAAGAAAATGCCATGAATTTGGGAGGGGGGTGGTGGGAGAGGCAAAGGTAATTGAAAACTAGTAACACAAAGTATCATCTGAAAAAGAGGAAGTGAAGAGGCTTGATTTCTCCAATGATTCCATTATCCTCTACTCTGGATTTTGCACTTAAAATCTCTATCTGATTTCATGTGACTACATGTTCTGTATAGCCCTGACTTTACTCTGCCCTGCTACCTGATAATTGCTAACAGAACTGAGACATGCAGTGAGGCAAGAAAAAGCACAGAACAAAGGTTTCTCTTTGTTTCATACTCTTGTGGTCATGGCACAAGTAAAAACAAACTGCTTGTTTCAGTGTGTTGACTTGTCTGGAGAGTAGCAGTCAGGAGTCTTCTGGAAGACAAAGAGGCCTATCCTCATCCAGACCAACTAAAAAACATCTATTCCAGAGGAAGATTATGACTGTTCACTCACAGCACACACAGTCCTAGTGCATCAGTCAAAACAAGAAGTTGTCCTCAGATTATGTGCTGTATTGAAAGGTGTTTGTCAGCAGCACTGTTTGCTTCTTGCCTTGTAAATTTTTTTTCAGTAAATGACTAAGACTTTGCTGATCTGCCATAAAGAATGAAATGAGAAGGGTATAACACAAAAAGGCAAAGCTCCGTCTCAGTTAAAAAAAGTTTGAATCTAGGTTGACTGCTGGTGACAATTCCTTAAAATATGTCCTTTCATAATCAGGTAATTCCTAAGATTATTTTCTGATAGCATACAGAAGCTAATACTTGACAAATACTCAGGTTTTGGTAGCTCCATTGACAAATGTCCTTAGCATTAATTATTTTGAATGTATTTAGAAGCAGTTTCATTCATGTCTTCTGCCAGCTCTATAGAGCATTTCTTCAGAAGTAAATTGCATTATTTTTATTAGCTGGTTTCTAGTCTACTAAATCATTATTCAGATATGGTACCTATTTAAGTTGCAGGAGCGCACTGCTGCATTTGTATTTTTTCAGAGCTAAGCTAAGACGTTTTTCAGTGTTGAAATATATGCCTGGCTGGAGAGTGAAAAAAAGGAAAAAGTACGTAACTGAATAGGAAATAGAATGAAACTGTTTACCTGCTTCCATTCCAAGGAGAAAAAGTTAGGCTTAAGAAAGATGATACAAAGTTAGTGATGTTACTAAAAAAAAGTAGTTCTGCTTGCTCAAGAACAAGACGGGACTGGATAAAAGTTCACATATTCAAAAGGAAAGCTATTGCAAACCTCTTTCCTCCTTTTTCATCACATGATGAAACTTGCTTACATCTGCTGACCTGTATGCATGTGTGCATACAGGGAGATTTATTGGCTGATTCGTAGATAGGCAAGTGTGTGTGCCTGCAGTAGCAGTTCTGAAATACATTGGTAAGAGTCGACTTAAGGTATTTTAAAATTAACACAACACCATGTCATTTTTGGGTTACCTTTCCTACCTCAACATCAGTCTCTTCTGAACCACAATAAATGCAAAAAGACCACACAAGCATGAACATATGTTTCTTATACATCACAAACCCCACCACCTCCAACTAAAACTACAGTTTCTCTGAATAAATTCCATTTCAAATCCCATGTCAAATTTAGTGTTAATTTCCACGTCTTAAACTCCTGTCTTAGAGTCAAGAAGCTGGTTAATGAATTTCCAATATTCATAAGACATTGTAAATCAAAGCCTAAGAAATTTCTCATGTCTGTCTTCAAATACCTCTTGTTCTTCTCCAGGTGTGTGTCTGAACTAATTTTAATTCAAGTGGTACCTCCTCAGGCAATGTACCAGATTTACTCAGGCAATGAGCTTGATGGTCAGATCGGGCTCCTGGCTACTCAGTTATGCAGATATCCCATTTCCAGGCTCAATATACCCAATCCAGAAAACTGATGTGATAATTCCTCTACCAACTGCGGATCTGTTTTCAAGCAATATCCCAACAAACACTGTGCACACTTCTCTGCTTCCGTCTTCTGCTGAATTTGTAGAACATGGTGAAAAAACTAATCTCTGTATATATATAATTGTGCCTGGATGAGCATTTTCTCATAATGGAGCCACAAAGAAAGTCAGAATTGACTAAAAAAGCCCATCCAGAATTTGGGTGGCATGAAAAGTCTCCAGTGCAGTCTGTCTTCTGAGCCCAGGGGTTGAACTTGCTAAACTCCCACTTGGGGAAGCTGCACAGTTGCTTTATCCAAGTGCCCAGAGCTGCTGAGATGATGCCACAATGTTGCATTCTTTTTTAATACTACTTTCTTTGACTTCAGTAAGAGTAAAGGATGGATGAAGAAGGATGCAAACAATAAATACCTGTAACTTCAATACTCTTAAGGAAGTCTACTTCAATAACTGTGATTTCATGCATTCTGGTGACCATGATTGTAGCTCTTCAGTATTTGGCATATGGCCTGTGTTCAGGGCAGCAGACTTCCCTATCTTTTTCAGTTCTAGTGTGAGGAAAAAAACCAGTTATTTCCTAAGGGAAAGTCTCTGCACAGTAACCAGCACCCTCTTGTGCTCACAGTGCACAGAGGCCAAACCTGGTGCCGAGTAGCTCCAGAGTCATCCTGGAACACCTTCCAGGGCCCCAAGCCTGACATAACAGCTAGAGCCTGAAGTCTTATCTGTGTTTCTTCAATAGCTGCTGGCCATTGCCCAGACAGGAAAGCAGTAATTAGCACGGTGGTATGTACCTCACATGTTAATTCTTTTAAACACCATCAGAAATATTCTGATAACAAATAATCTGAACAATTTCTGCCCCGAGTCTTTCTTCTGAACTACTACTGCCTTTCCAAGAAGCTTGGGTGTTTCTCAGAATATAGTTTACAACAGAAATAGAGACATACAGAATAGAGTCTCCAACAGAAGCTGGAAAGTTTTCCGTGGTTCTTCAGATCGCCAGTGCTTTACCCGGTTAGGGATTTCTGAGATAGAAATAGCCCTAGAAGTAGTGTAATAGCAATGAAATGGCATAAGTAAATCCAAATCAGAACAAACATACAGTTTGGCTTGGGTACAGTACAAAGAAAAACTGATGCAGCCACCAGTGGATGAGTTCTCCAACCACTAAACTGTCCCTGAAGTGTGTTGTTGTTCTTCTTGTTTTCCTGTTTGGATTACTTTGCACAAAAATTCAGAATTAAATTTTGTAGAAACTGCTCAATAGCTGCAGAGTTTAATTCCTGAGGGAATGGCACAAAGCTTTGTTGAGGACATTTAGGCTAGATACTTGGAAAAGGCTTTTCGCCTAGACAGTGGTCAGGCACTAGACCAGGCTCTGCAGAGAAGTGGTCACAGCACCTGATAGAGTTCGGGAAATGTTTGAACAATGCTCTCACATTGCACATAGTGTGACTCTTGGGGTGCCTTGTGCAGAGACAGCTGCTGGACTTGATCCTTGTGGGTCTTTCCACCTTAGGATATTCTATGCTTCTTAGAGAACTGCATATTTTTGCAACTTTAAAAAATCCTCTGACAGAATTCTGCATAGAATTATCTATATCATGCTCTTATTGCACAGCAATCATTCTCTGAGAATCTTCTAGTACAATCACCATTTTCTGTTTAATTCTGTGGTTTTCTCTATGAAAAAGAAAGGCTGTCCAAGTACTTTGCACATGAATATAGCCATATTCTATTAGGTTTGCATCTTACATAAATAGAATTTTATCATCTTTACTGTAGAGTCTTGAATAAATTTTCCACATAAGAATACTCTTAAAACTAGGTAAATTTAAATTTAATTTGAATTCACAAATTGACAGGTAGAAAAATAGATATAGAAGCTTGTAGTAAGTGAGTTAAATGAAGATAAAATATATTCTGGAGCACATGAGATGCAGAGAATACACTCATGTGTAACATGAAAACATGAATGCTGAATACACTCTCGAAGTTAGATTTTAAAGGATTACCATCAAAAGTAGCTCAAACAACTCAATAAAACAGCTTTGTATCCTGAATCACAGTGTTCTTTATGTATATAATGAGGGTGAAACACTACATGCTAGATCAACTCAAGTCAGGGTATGACATCTAAATTCTTGTCCATTAATGTGTATCAGGAATATGAAAATGTATGGGTGAGAAGGGATTTCAGCCCTTGCAGCCTTTTCAGGGAACAGTGTGCCATCCTCGGTGGTGTGTTTTTATGTCTGCTGTCCTCTATTGGTTCATTATGAAATCCTGTGCCTGCCCTTGTGTTTATAATATCTTGTCAGGAAAAAAATGTCCCCTTGTTTTTTGATGCAAATTAATTAGTTAGTCCTTTCTTGATTCTGCTGTCTAAAAAGATAGGTTCACCGTCTACTAATCTCCACATGAGTTTGGTATCACAATTTAAATAAGACCAAAAATTCTGTGTTGAGGTGCAGAAAAATATCTTCCTTGATGTACTTCATAAAGATTGCTGATTATTCCATCAGTAAAAATAAGAGGTGAGGTCAAAATAAAACAATGGCTTGTACAGCATCCTCCAAGGATATGACACCTAAAAAGTGGTAATCTCTCACTTGCTGTTATGCTTTTCGTTATGTTCTTAATTTTAGTTGCATTTTGCTTAACACTTCATCCTATTGTCATCATTAGTTTCATTTCTGTAAAGGTGTGCACTTTGGTCTGAGGTGTTACCTGATTTATGGATAAACACAAGCAGACAAGTTCTAGTAATACCTCTTGAACTCACAACCAGAATTCATTAATGCTTTAAACAATTTTGTATATCAAAGAAGTCTTTATGTTGGTCTGGAAGCTACTGAAATAGTCTTTTAATGCTTAGTTATTGCATTTCTCAATTGAATCTCTGGTTTGATCTCTTTAACTCCTTATAGATGTTATGAAGAGGTGATTAAAAAAGAAGTGACAAACCTCTAAACAAGACTTGTAAAACCTTGTTGCAAATATTCATGAACTCAGTGGCTGTTCTGAAGGCTTGTTCTGGTTTGATGCTGGCCAAATGCCAGGTACCCGCGAAAGTCACTCACACCATCCTCCACTAGGCAGAGGAGAGAAAAATTAAATGAAGGCTTCATGAGTTAAGGACCAGGAGAAAACACTCCAAGGGCAAAACAGGTTCACCTTAGAGGTATAAAGTGAATGTACTACTAACAAAATCGGAGGAGGATAATGAGAAGTAAAATAAGCCCTTGAAACACCTTTTCCTCCTCAGCCCCTCCCTCCTTCCCACGGACAGTGAAGGGAGAGAGGGGGGCAGAGAGGGGGTTTGGACAGTTCATCACTGGGGTTTTCTTCTGCTGCTCCTTAGGGAAAGAAGGCTTTCCTGTCCCCTNCCCCGTGTGGTTTACCCCACATGTTCTCCTCTTCTCTGTCTGGAATTAAAACTGTGTGTCCCACTTTGTTTTGATTTTCTTATTAAATCTGTTATCACAGAGGTGTTACCAACCTCTCCAATTAGCCCAGTTTTGGCCAGCAGCATGTCCATCCTCAGGACCATCAGGGATTTGCTCTTCCAGATACCATGGAAGCTTCCAGTAGCTTCTCACAGAAACCACTTCTATGGCCCCCTGCTATCAAAAACCAGGCTATGCAAAACCAACACAAGGCTATTAAAAAATAAAAGGTGAACAAATGCACGATTGCTCTACAGAGCTTTTTGTAAAAAGCAGATAAATTTCTAGCTGATACAACAGAGAAGAGTGTACCTGAAAATTGTGTGTCATTAATGAAGTCTAAATAGTCTCAAAGTCAATGGAAATGTACTTTAACTAGATCAGTGCAAACAGATGTATTGGAGCTCCAGCTCCATAAGGCAGAAAATCAGCACATCTAGTATGACCCCTAACTGAAGTAAGTAAGTCTGTTGTGAAGAATGGTAGGGTATGCTGTCTTTTTTATAGAGTTATAGAATCAATCCTTTGGGTTGGAAAGGATCTTTAGAGACCATCTGGTCCATTACCTCCCTGCAATGATCATGGACATCTTTAACTAGA
This sequence comes from Regulus satrapa, assembly GCA_013396955.1. Classification (NCBI taxonomy): domain Eukaryota; kingdom Metazoa; phylum Chordata; class Aves; order Passeriformes; family Regulidae; genus Regulus; species Regulus satrapa. Next base: position 23,388 of record VWZN01014119.1, on the reverse strand, counting down.
TCAGGTTTCTCAGAGCCCTCTCCAACCTGACCTTAAGTGTTTCCAGGCTGGAGTGCCTACTACATCTCTGGGAATCCTATGCCATTTTTTTGCCATTCTCATAATAAAATTACTTCTTTATATCCAACTTAGATTTACCCTCTTTCACTTTAAAATCATTGCCCCTGTCATATTACAGCAGGCCCTTCCTTATAATAAAGAGCCGTCTTTATTATAAACCCCCTGTGAGTTTTGAAAGAGTGCAATAAGATCTTCCTGGAGCATTCTGTTCTCTGAACAACCCTAATTGTCTCAGTCTTTCCTTATAGGTGAAGTCTTCCCTCCCTCTGATCATTTCTGTAGCCATTCTCTGGACTCGCTCCAGCAGCTCCGTGTCCTTCCTGTGCTGGACCCCCGAGCTGGGTGCAGGGTTCCAGGTGGGCTCTCACCAGAGCAGAGGGGCAGAATCCCCTCCCTCCCCTGCTGCCCACGGGGCTCTGGATGCAGCCCAGGACACGTTTGGCTCTCTGGGCTGGCAGTGCCCATGGCTGGGTGGTGTCCAGCCTCTCACCCCAGCACCCCCAAGTCCTTCTCCCAGGGCTGCTCTCCACTAAAGAAGATCACTAGGTTGGCCAGGCAGGACTTGCCCTTAGTGAAGCTCTGCTGGCTGTTTCAAATCATCTCCTTGTTCTCTGTGTGCCTTAGTTCGGTTTCCAGGAGGATCTGTCTTCCCAGGAATTGAAGTGAGCCTTCACCACCATCCACTCTCTCTGTGCCAGACCCTGAAATGTGATTTGAGGTTACAGCTGGAACCCAGGTTCTTTGTGTTGGTTTGATAATTTCCATGAATCCTGTAGGATCCTACAAGACAATCACAGGGGACTGGAAGAAGGGAAGTACTTCTGGGACAAAGTCTGGCTCCTGTGTGGTTGTGGTCATTCTGTTACAGTAGTGCCTGCAAGTGAGAAGATATTTTGCCTCCCAGGCAAAACAGGAATTATCTCAAAGGTTCAATCAAGTCAATTTCCACATACAAAAGAATATTTGCCATTTATTTGTGAGGAATTAAAAGAATGCTGAATCAGTATTTATGCTTTCACTTCCAATATCATTACAACTGCTACTGCAGACAGACTGCGTGGAAGAGCTTCAGGCAGGTCCCACACACCTTCTGCACTATCTTGCCAAAATCTGAAGGCCCAGACCTGAGCTGAAAAAGGGCCCACACCGATGGGATGAGGGGCCTAGGGGGTGAAGGAGGGCTGCTCAGGTTTCTGAGTGTCTTTTTATGCAGCCTCTCTTGCCAGCAATGGGTGTTACCTCATCTCCTATGAACTTAGATCTGAAGGGTGCCTTGCTGAGAGTTGTAAGGAGTCACAGATTCCCTAGACAGGTAAAGCATGGTTGCATGTTCCTGATTGCTCTATTGAAAAAAAAAAAAAACCAAAAAAAAAACCCAACCAAACAAAAAACAACATTCCCCAAAATCCTGTTCATCACTGTTAAGCCAACTCAGACGAGAGACAGCTGCATGCTGAGAGTGCCATTCCTTTACAACACTGCCACCTCTCGTTCTTTTCTGCTGGTTTCATTTTTGCTCAGCCCCAATCTGCGGTGGGTTCACCAGCATCAGAAAGGCATAAAGTCTCTACTACTTTGGTCAGACTTAAACCTTACAAGGAAGAGAAACTGGTTGGATGTAAGTTACAAAAAAGTAGAATGCTTGAAAGCATCCACATATTCTATCACTCAGCGTTGATTAGTGTGTAACTATTTTTCTTTGCTAACTCAAAGAAGAGTGGAGAAAATGAGGGGGGAACAAACCAAATCTATCACAAAAACTAAAAACCACACCAGAATCTGAGAAGCAGCAAAACCCACCTCAGGAAAAAATATAATGGGATTTGTCCAGTATATGTGAAGTACATTTTATCCGTGCAATGTTACCTCCAAACTCTGACTTCTGATGTGGACCTTGGTTTTCTTCTCAGTACTTGAGCAATCTGTTACCCCAGGGGCTGCCACCCATAGGCATACATTTTCCAAATGCTGGAAGAAGAGCAGAGCAAATGCTTAATGAAGAGCAGTGCCTGCCTCCACCAGGAACACCAGGAAGCCTGAGAATTATGTAGAGCCTCCTGGAGAAGACTTGGTTTCAGGTAAGTAATGTAAGCTGGTCATGTTTGTCTTTTATTTTTCACTAGGTGGTCTCTGGGAAGAGGCTTGCTCTAGAAGAAGGAGGATAGCACTGTGCTAGCAGGTAAGACATGGGGAAAGCCCACAGATGTCAAGGAGAAGAGATAAAGTGGACAGACTGGCTGGGGCTCTTTGTCCTGCTGGGGGGTTTCTGCATGGATTCCTTGATTTCTAACACTATATTTAATTTTTGTTTCAGATATCAGTTATATATAACACCCTGTTGAGTTAGCTTTTTGCCAGACTTGTTCATGATGTCTCCCTATGTTTCATTCACCATGTGCAGAGTAGCTGAAAACAGAGGTAATGTTTTAGCCAAACCCAAGTGCCTGGGACCTGCCAGAAGCCTCTGAAACTGGTGAGTAACCCAGGCACTTCCCCTGGGAAGAAATTGATCATCTGAAACTGCTGGTCAACCCACCACACAGAAAGAAATGACCTGGCAACCAGCCCATCAGGAGCAGTTTTAATATCTCTTTCTAACTGGAAGATTAAAGAAAAATAATGGTTTTTAAATTTTCTTTTCAAATGGAGTTGGCAGGAGGCAAGCAGATTTACTGTGGTTGACTTCTAACATGGGGGCTTGAAGCAGCTGGATTTTTCTACTTTGTACTCAGTAAACACATTGATTCTGAACCACAGTTAACTGAATCCAAACTTTCTTGCAACCCTCTGTGGTGTCTAAGTCCAAAATGAATCCTCAAAATCTGTGCTTCTTGTTTTGGACATGTTGTGTGTAGGACCCACCTTGGAAGTGTTAGTAAGGTGAAATCAGGACATATTTTAAATTTAAAAGTTGTGTAATTTCATGTAATTGATTTCAGGAGTGAAAAATATGAAAATTCCAATTCTATCCTGACTCATACAGCACAAGTTTCTCTCACTTTTTTTTTAAAATCTCTATAATAGAAGTGTCTGTAATATCATATATAATGAACAAGATAAGAACCCTCAGGTTAGTGCATACAGTATTGCAGAGAGTATTATCATAATGTCAGTATCATGAAAGTAAACCCAAAATCTTCATTCCTTAAGTTAGGTTTTATATTTATAATTTTGATCTTTATGTAAACCACATTTATAATGTCAAGCACTGTAGACAAAACAAGAACTATAAAATCAACATAAACTGAATAGTTATTGATATATTTTAGTCCAATATTTGATGTTTCAGTCCAATTCTGTGTAAATACACCTTCAGTAAATGCTACATGTAGAGTCAATCTACATGAGCAGTTCATTGAGATGATTGTGGTACTTGGGGCTGGACACAGTGCTGATGGGACCATCAAAGAGCCAGAACATAAAAAATAACAAAAGATAAGTCCTTGTTATTGTTTGTATGGGAACCAAAGAGAGATGTTACAAAAATTATTTCATTATTCCTTGAGAAATTAAGGATTTCTACAATATCTCTGGGAAATACCATAAAAACATCCACAACCAGTTACAAGTTTACAAAACCTGACACTTAGCTCCAGGCCTGCAAATGCACTATCACACCTCTCCCCCACAGGCACTACTCACACATGGTGACAAAAGGTGCAGGCAGAGCTGGCTGCCACTCCTCTCGGTGCTCTGTCCCTGCTCATTGCTTACACATTTCTCTCTGTCAAGTGCTCTCTGAACTTCTCACCAAGTGCTCTTGCTGTAATTTGACCCTCCCCTCCTGACTCCCCAACATACACAGTCCCCCAGCTGAGGTCCCTTGCCCATGAATGACCTCAGTCTTGTCAGCTGAACAGCACCAGAACACATGAACCTTGTTTTCTAGTCCTGTTCTGGCCTGGCTGATAGCCTGGCTAAAGCACCCAGTAACACTTGAAATAGTTTTGGAGATACCCTTAGCCTCTCCATCTGAGTGCTAGGGATTCCCATGTGTGAATTAAAACACCCAGAATACCGTCATCAGAACACTGACTTTATTAATAGAGACAAACAAAGGATTAAAACACGCTATGAGTTTGCTGAAATACACAGTGTACCTGCGGAGGACAGGCACAGTTATATACATCAGTTCATTGTAGAAACGTGAGCCATTTGGTCTAGGTGACTAGGATATCCCCAGGTAGTTTGCAATGAATCCAGACAGCTTTCTCTCCGTGGTGGCCCTGGTAAAGCAACCGATTTCCCCCCAGCCCCACCCGAGCCAGGCTAGTGCCCGGTGCCCTGCCCACCATCAGTGTCTCATGCCGGGCTTTCTACAGCGCAGGGGTTTGGCCTGAAGCCAGCGGTGCAGGTGAACCCCGCCGAGGGCTGCAGGCTGCTTGCTTTGGGGTGTGCCGAGCTGGGCCCTCTCAGCGGGGAGGCAAGAGAGAGGGGCCCAGGGTGCTTTGGACATACCCGCATCCCGCCTGCCCCTGCTACCCCCA
>VWZN01014119.1:1524-17650 GCA_013396955.1 Regulus satrapa | reverse complement strand
GCCCCAAAGCGCCGGCCGTCCCTGGCCCTCGGGCCAAACAGAGGAGCCACCTCCGAGGGCCGCGCAGGGGAAGGCGGCCAGCCCCGCAGCACCGTGCCCGCACTCCCTGGGCACGGCCACTGCCGAGGGCTGTAAGCAGAGTGAGAAACTGCTCCCTCGCCCCTGGGGCTGGGGGGGCTGAGGGGAAAAGGGAACACTGGACAAACAGAGATGAAAGCGGAAATTTGGTTTGTGGACTAGGGAGACTAGGGTTGGAAGTCAGTGCCGGGATCTATCTGACAGGAGGGAGAGTAAGTGCCCCGTGGGCTAAGGAAAAACACAATGTGCTGGAAAGAAGAGCCATGTGGGAGGATTAGCCTGAAGGATGAGGGTGGAGGAAGGGGGAGCGGTAGATGGTGACGATGAACAACAAACTGATGGGGATGTGAATCCTTGAATGAGGACAGGTGAGCACCAACAGTGTCGGGAGGCTCAGGGCCACCAAGAGTAAGGTAAGAAGCAGCATCAAAAGGCCTAGGATAAAAGTAATTGCTTACACATCAAGCAGAACTGTGAATGGTGCTTGAGGTCAATTATCATACCCCTGAATAGGTTCTTGGGGAGCATCATGCACCCTGTGTATGAAATGAGGCTACCTCTGTTTTGGGAGGGAAAAAGTGCAGCCACCAAAAGGAGACCTAACATGAGTGAACACAAGACATTCAGATCTTCCCACTGACCATTTGGTTCCGCAAGCCCAGTGGACTCATGTCCATGAACACTCTCACTAAAAGACCCCTGGCAGGTCAAACCTGCCCAGTCTTCATGGCTGTGGTGATAACATGAGCAGCTCTTCCCATTAAGAAAAGCAGTGGCATACCAAGAAGAGCATACGAGATGAAGGACAGCGTTCAGCCTTCTCCAGCCTCCTCTGGGCCGAGAATAAAAAGGGGTCACTGAGCAGAAGTTTGCTGGCATGAGACATTTGGCCATCTGGTAGTTGGGATGAGGAGGCAGTGAGCTGGGTCTGCCTGTGAGGAGGCTTCAAGCTCACGGCTCTGAAATGGCTATGGGAATGTTCCTAGTCAACAGCAGCAGGAATTGTTGACGTCCCTTAGGTGAAGGGAGGATCATTTGGAGAAAGAGGAAACCAGAAAACCTTGTGAACAAAGCTCTCCCAGCTTGTTAACAAACTCTTAACAGCTGGCCATTGTTGGGGAAGCTAGGGAGGGGAGCTAGGAACAGCTTGAAAAGGCAATACAGTGTGAGCACGCATACAAAGAAAGTTGCTTAAAGAAAAATTAAACAGGTCCAGGCATGTATTTTTCAATCAGGCAGGCATTTTTTTCCAAGGGGGAAAAAAAAGGAGTGTGGCTTAACAAGTAATTTTCAACAGCAGCATTTTGTTTGAGGCAATAAAAAGGCTCTGATCTATCACGTTGCTTGCTTCCAATGCTGTGTGTTCACCTCTTGCTGTTTCTCCTCCCACACACTCCTATTGATCATCACATCCAGCAAAGGTCTCATTTGTAATTGCTGGTCAGAGTAGAGATCCTCTGTCTGTCTGCGTGGATCCTCCAGTTTCATTCAGCCACAGGGAAGGCTAAGATTTCAGATATCACTCTGGTGGTAAACCACTCATGGCAAAGTCCAGGATTAGTACCCAGGCTGGAGCAAAACCATAACCACGTGCAGTACTGAAAATGATGGGTGTGCCAAAATGAAGTTTCTCAGAACAGAGAAATAGTCCAGGCTATGAGAAATAGTCCCTCAATAGAGAGAGGCAGATATATGACCTATTCAACTTTAAAAGCAGCATCTGTGAAGCCTGACCAAAATTTCAAACCATATTTTATAGTATGAGGATTACTCATGCAGTGCTGAACACACCAGAGATGCTCAGAAAACATGACTGTTTTCTTTCCAACTTTCACTTCCAATAAAAAGCTGAATTTAATGTTAGCTACTCCAGTAACATTATTATTGAATGTGGAGGCAATTATTAATTTCAGTTTCCAAAAGTCATTATATCTGTCTGGCTACAGAAACCCACATAACTCTACAAGTTTCTGTTACCATCTGTATCACACTATCTCTGCAGACATCACTGTCCCTTGCTTCCCATTCAACCATCCTCGTACACTTTGTCTCCAGCACTAGGGGAATAAAAAATCAACAGGATAGCTGAATATTAAGTAAAAATGTCAGAGGCTACCAGGTCAAGGAGCAGAAAAGGGTCAAGATACAAAACTGAGAATCACTGTTTGCAATTACAAAAAGCAGGTACTGTCCAACAGCACCAGTAAGCAATCATAAGACTACTGGCTACAGAATTAGGGGAGCCTGTGGCACTTCAGAGTTCTGCTCTGGGTAATCCACATGAAATGCAATCAGACCTTGGGGATGGACAGCTCTGTTGTACCTAGCTAATTCAAGTTTCTCAACACTAACTTCCTCCATGCAAACGTTATTGCACACGAGGTACAAACAGAACACTACAATGTGCATTAGCATCTATATATCAAATGGATAATTTTGAAAGTCACACATGCGTTTCATAATCACACTCATCCACCGTTATCAATTAATTAAGTGTACTTCTAAAAGAGAGAAGGTAATGGAGGTTTATGTTGATGCTGGTGAGCTGCTGTGAGGTATTTATGTGTGTTTTAGTTTTGGCCTGGCATAGACATAGAGTTGGATGGATTTTAGGACTACTAGACTGTAGAAATTTGTGTTAAGCATTTGAACAAGTGCTGAATCAGAGACACAAAAATGGACATCTGGCTTTAAGTGGATGCTTTAAGGCTTTGCAGAAAAGCAGCAGGCTTTTATAACTGCCTTGTTGAATTGCCTTAATTTATAAACCACAGTTAAAAAAATAATATACCATCATTGGTTTTCTGAATCAAGACTTTTTTTTATACTGAAGCCTTGACCAGTGAGGGAAATCTAAGATAAATCAGAGTTCTGCCACACTTGAAGCAATAAGAGTCCAGAGGCATACTTGACAGACATCTATTTCAGCAGGAGATAGCAATTCATCTTGATGAGTAATAAGATTGGAAAAAATCCATTTAAATAAAATACGGGTCCTCAGAACAACAGTACATATACCAATGCCCACACAAACAGTGAGGCTACAAAATCCCCAGTAAACTAATCCCCCCCACCCCCTCCATAGGTGGAAGAGCGGAGGGAAAAGGTCCCCAGGGGCTTCTCCATTTCTGCAGGCAGAGCTGTCACGGAGGCTGTGCACTATCCCACATCTCATGTCAGCCCTGGAACAGGCTTGTAATGATTGTGTTCCAGAGGCTCTACCTTGATGTTTGTTAAACAAACTGCCACCAATTTTGATTGAAGACCAAATTGTAGCTCCCAGTTTCCCAGCACCTCCCTAGCTGCCATGAAAATGAAAAGGAAAATGGCAATGGGTTCATTTTTATGATCCATCATTAATTCATCATCTCAGCCTAGGCAATTTGAGAAGGAAACCCTTGGTCACTGCAGCAGTCTCTAGGGATATGAAAAGAAGCTTAGCCCACCTCATTCATGGTTTTACATTTCCTTCTGTAGAAGTGTTTGAAAATACCCTCAGAGTCACAGTAGTGACTCTTTTAAAAACTCCTTGCAGTCAAGTGTTAATCTCTTGAAGATATAACGGAGAAGCAGAACTTGGTAACCTCTTGGCCTCATCTCTTCTGAGGAGCTGGAGGGAGGCACAGAGCTCAGAATAGCTATGCTCAAGGCAAGACTAGACAGAAGCAAAGGTGCCCAGGAAGTCTAGAGCCACTGGTGTGATGTCCTGGTCCACCACAGTTCGTGTGCTTGATATGGCACAGCTATTTCCCTTGCTCCTCAATCTCCATATGAAAAACCAGTGTCATCCCAAGTACCACCAAGGAAACAGATTAATGGTTGTGAGCTGCTTCAATACTACAGTGAAGAGGTTACTTGTAGCAGAGACAAGTAGAAGTGTTGAAATAATCACCCACAGCTTTTACATTGTCTCTGCCATCTCAGATATTATGCCTTTACAGTGGCAGCTATCTTTAATTTAGGTTTATTTAAAATTTCCTTTTATTCCAAAAGAGATCCTACTGGTAGCACAACGCCAATGAAAACTGAAAATTACTGTTGTAATGGCATCCATATCAAACCTAAGAAGGAGTTGCTACTGCAAAAGCAGCAGAGAGTCCTGGTGGCAGACACAGTGTGAGAACTTAACGTGATTATTTTGAGACAGCATGAACTGATCTACCAACACCACCAAACGTGGCACAAGCATGGGGTCCAACTCCTCGCTCCTGCTGACTCCACAGAAGACAATGTTTTCAGCAAACCTCTGGGCAGCAAGAGACCATCTCAGCAATTGGAACACCATCACGCACGAGGGGCACTGGATACAGTCAGTGCCTCACACAGAACGCAGCACAGTAACACACAAAAGCTTTTCCAAACTAGCTATGTAGCGGAGGAGTGATAACCACTAGTGGCTCTCTGAACTGCTGTTCTGCACTGAAGGTCCTACTCTAGTGACTGCTAACCAGATCACGGTGCTAGCATGCTAAGCTTGTGATGATTAATTTAATTTGCTTAACATTTTACCAAAGCTAAGTATTATTAAGGCAGAACACTCCTAATTTAACCAGACATGTGTTTTGACTTGGCTTGCACACATATTCAGAGTAAGAAATTTTGACAAATATAAAGAACTAACAAGAACTATATAAAGAACTATAACAAGCAACAGGGAATTACCATTCTCAGAAGCATCTTTCCAAATATTCCTGCTTCTATCGTCTGTATCTGTTACTGTCTCCAACTTGGCATGATTTAATTATTGGTGTAATTGAAAGAATATATTCAAAATAAAAATATTATTCAGAAGAGATTAGTTTCCTTAGCAGAAACAGGAATTAGTCCTCATGGTTTTGGAAGCGGCAGGCAAAAGTGACCTCAAGAACAGAGGGTCAAGTACCTGAACTGATTATTCAACTGGAGTAGAAGACAATACAGTGATTTTCTTCTTATTGGAAGCCACTAACAGCATTTCAGGGCCTGGAACTCTTTTCCTCTTTGCTTATATTTTATATATTTATATATTTTATAAATCTGTATTTAAAAGTAGGGTATTTTTAAATACATCTCAGAAACTTACTAACCATAAATGATTTCACTTTACTTTCAGGATCAAGAAATCTTGGGTCTATGCCAGACATGTTCACAAATGTGTGTAGTGAGACAAGTGGCACAAAAGCATAGCTCTGTGCCTAGTTGGCAGTATTTTAAACTATTATTATCTGTTAAATATTTATTTAATATATTAAGAGTAAGCATGCGAGTGCACAACTACAGAAGTAATCTTTCTAGTGGTGCAGAACACACCAGGCTTTGGATACATTTCATCTCAGCAAAAAGAGAGGGGGAAATGCCCTTTTAGTGCAATACAAAAGTGTGGCAGAGACCACACAGCTCAACCTACGCTAGGCTGTCCACATTGTCTATATCCTATGCTGAAGACCCCCATCCCAAAGAATTATTTCATTTTCTCTTTTGCATCTGTCTGAGATGAAACTGGGAAGGCTGGCAGATAGCAGTCCTTCCATCCTCCTCCGAGATCCAAGGAGAATGCTTCTCCACACAAGCCTAGAAGATTGCAGCTAGCACCTTCCCCCGGGGGATCACTCCTCTTAGCATCTTTCCTCTCCCCACAGGCCAGCACAGGATAGGATCTCTATTCATGTACACTGGCTCTTCCCTGGATTTGACTCTCAGTTAAGAATATTTCTGGCAATGGCTATCTGGGCTCCTGTAGAGCAAAGCCAGATGAAATGAAATCGCCTTCCTGTTCCCAGCTAGAACAGTAAGTATTTTCTACAAGGTACAATGTTTCTGAGGAGAAAAAACTAAATAACAGATACAGAATTCTTGAAAGACTTTACACTCCAACAAGCTACCCTAAATAAATCAGAACAAGCAAAGCACTCCAGCATCTCAAAACTCCTTAAATCAGTGAATTTCAGGTTTCTGCCCTGAGTGAAGCATTGGTCCTTGTGGACAGAACACTCTGTTTTTGTGAAGTCAAAATTACCAGAAGGACCACACGCCCAGATATTTAAACACTTTTGCAGTCAACCCCTGTCCTCACAGATGCTCTCAGCAACCTGTTGATTTCACAGATAGCAGCACACAGCTCCCAGCTCTTCTAGAAAACATTATGCATCCATCAGGTTCAATAGTTGTTTTGACTTCAGGGAACCACACAGACAAGCAATGCTTTTTGGATGAAAGCTGGAGATAGAACAAGATTACAACAACTGCATGAAATCTGTTATTTCATGCTGTGCTGAAATCCCTGGCTGCCCCTACAGCACACTTCCCTTTCACAAAAACTATTTATTAGCAAATGTGGGTTCTTCTTTGTTGGACAGCAAAAGTACTTTGCATTTATAGAGACATACAAAGAATAATTAAAAGTAACTTAGGAGCTGATAAACACCAAATATGTAGCTTATTTTATACATTTATTTATATAAGAAATATAATATCAATAGTTTCTTGTCAAACATGAAGTATAATGTTAGAAGCTGCCATTTATTCATGCAATGCAGTTAAATAAGCATTTAAATGGATAATCTCCAATCACTAACAAAAAACTGGTAGCAATGTATGACAATTACAGTCAGTAAAATAATGATGGAAGTTTCATTTAAAAGATAATCTTACAAATCTTTATTTTTAATCACTGCAATATTGTAGTTAGTGTGCTGCCCAGCCCCAAATAAAATATACAAAGGTAATTCTGTGATCACATGTTCAAGTTTACATCCTGAAAACTCCAAATTCTGTCTTCTTTGTAGGTGCATTTAGTGCTGCACTGAGACTGAGGCCCAAAACCAGTCTTGTGTCAGCTGGATCAATAATTCCATCATCCCATAATCTACAGAAAAAGCAAAAACAACACAAAACAAAACTTTTAATAATTAAAGGAAATCAACATATACAGCTGGTATAGTTTCAAACACATGAAACTGGAAGCACTTCATAGTAAAGAAAGAGGAGTAAAGAGCTAAATTATACTTAAAACAATGGAGTCAAATCATGCTGCTCATCAATGCAATAGACTGGTGTGCATTACATAATGGAATTTGTCTTTGGAACAACATATACATTTTAAGTAAGTGAAGAATGTCAGATCTACATATTTTAAATGGATTCTTCATTCTTAATCATCTCCTTCAAGAAAAAAGCCCTCTTTGCTTGTTAATTTTCACATGGAGAATGGCCATCTGTCAAAGACCTATCTAGTTTTATTAAGAATGCTTGCACTTTAAGGATTATGTCACATCATTATTAACACTTCAGGTTAATTCAGCTGCCTGATGAGGATGATACAAGTGTTTATTCTTTCATAATTAAAAAGACAGAATAAATTTCAAACAATTTCAGAATTTCTGTGGTGGGTTGACCTTTGTTGGATTCCAGGTGCCCATGGGACTGCTCTATCTCTCCCCCTTCCCAGCTGGACAGAGGAGAGGAAAATAAGATGGAAAACAACAGGTTGAGATAAGGGTTTGCTAAAGCGTAAGTGAAAGTTTGCATGTGCACAAAGAGAAGAAAAAGTCAACAACTTTATTCTCTACTTCCCACTAGCAAGCCATGTCTGGTCACTTCCCAGGAAGCAGGGCTTCAGCAGGGCATTGTTCAGCCAAGGCACTGCTGTGCTGTCAGCAACTTTCCAGCTACAAAGCACAGCACTGGGAGGGATGCTGAGGGAAAACAAACTCCACCTCAGCAAGACCCAATACAATTTCTTTCATTGATGTTACCATTAAGTTCATTTTTTAAACAACTGGAAGATACTACCCTCCTTAACCCAGGCCTAAAGGCAATTAAATTATAAATGAGCAATTGTCAAATTCCCAGGTCTCCAAAATTATCAACAGTTGTAAATAGTCTCTTTGTTATTATCCAAAAATTAAGGTATTAGTGGCATCAGTTCTCAATGATAGCTCCATCCTACCTAAACTAAAATCCATGTTGAAATTCCCAGCAGGCCATGAAACTGTAAATATTGTTATTTCCCTAGCAAGATATTTAAACAAGATACCACACTGCTCATTGAAACCCAGTCTCACTTAAACAAACACATACTTTAATCTGCATCTGCACACTATCTTGGGTTAAGAGAGGGATGCTCCTCCTCTATCTCATCTTTCCCTGGAGAGACTTACTTTGCTTTCTTTGTGAACTTACTTCAGTGTTTGCAAATGCTCAATTTTTTTTTTTTTTGAAAATTAAAAAATGTAAGAAACAGTCATGAACAGGGAGCTAAGACTGACTCTACCAAGAGAAGACACAGCTTTCTTTTCTAACTGAAGTTCCATCTGCAAATTTTATATTGCTTTGAGATTAATTTAGCAAAATCTACTAGATAGGAAACAAAATATTTTGCACTCTTCTTTCAATCCTAAATGTGCCAACCTCTTCACCAAGAGGACTGCAAACTCTGTACATAAATACATGCAGATAAACTCAAGGGAGCAGCAGACACTTGAGTGTTTTCCATATTTGTTTTATTTTGCCATTTACTGTGAAAGGAATATCGATCAAATCAGATAAATACACTAAGAGACTGACAATATATGCTTTTTATTTTACAAGGTGTATCTGTCCTGTGACACACAAAATGGAATTTAACAAGACCAGGCACAAGGGTGAAGGCTCAGCTCTAGGAGCATGTTTTCAAACTATTAGATGAACAATCTCAAATACACTCATTTCTATTTTAGAGCAAACCCTGTTTTTTTGACTGCTACAGGTTTGTTTGCTATGCATATAAACTTTTATTCCCCAATACCTGCAATTAACATTCTCATTTATGAAACACATTGAAACAAGATGAGGTTTGGAAAGGGCAGGGGTGAACTGACCCCAAAAGAATCAACAACTTAGTGCAGTATCTTGCAAGCTGCAACTTCATAGTGATTACTGCTGTAATAAAAATCCAAACATGAAGCACATTTTAATGGCAGATTTGGGTTGGGTTGTTTTCTTTATTTTTTGGAACAACGCAATGGACTTATACTGACAACAGTAGAGATTTTAGGTTGCATGGAAGTCAAGCTGCTTTCATATGACCACCCCTGGCTTCTGCTTCTCTTTCTTTGTTTAAAGAAAACTGCATTTTCTATTGGGATGTAACATTAATGATTAAACTATCTATTAAAACCTCATTGCAGGAACATGAGTCACACTACACTCATAAAATATCTGTAACTGAGATAGTGTGAGTAAAAGAAATGAAGTTGCCTAAAGTAAAATGCCTGTGTAATTTGTTAAGATGCAAACCACTGAAATCTTCTAAGAAACCTGCGAGCAGATTAATATAACTCATTAAAAAGGGTGCTGCCTAATGACTGCCATTAATTAAGACTGCTCATTGTGAAAGGTTCTAATCAAAAAATTGGTTAAAGTCTGATTAGAAAATACAACTGCAGGGAACAGTATTGACATCCTGTACATATAGAAGGATATCACTTTTAAGTAAAATTATATAAACAGAATAAACAGGGATATTTTCTTGTCTTTTAAGATCGTTAAGGCATTTTCCTTCTCTCGCCTTATGACTGCTAAAAGCTTGATTCAAAGCCTAATGAAGTCAAGTGGAAGGGTCACATCAATCTCAATGGCTATTAAGGATGAGGCAGACATTAGGCTGCAGCACAGCATGAGGGAGCCTCCAAACCAGCTGCACACGAGCAGCAATACAGACAACAATTTTTGTGCCCATCTGTATTTTTTTTCTCTTAGAAATGCAAAGCTGTTTGTTAGAGTTTCCTTGCTGACCTTTTTTTGGTGGAGGGATCTTACAAACCAAAGGCTGTCTGGATTAAATTAAAATTACACTACCTTGACACTTGGTTGACAATCAGCTGGGTTTTTACTCTGCTTGCAGCCCAACAGGAATGGGCTGCCAAAGGGACAGGTTACTCTTCCCTGAATTACAGCAAATGCTTGTTAATAAGCAGCTGCTGAGGAAAGGGCTGCAAGGTGCAAGGTGAGTGGTACAGCCTTCCCCCTGAGTACACTTGCTGCAAAGGCTGTAATCCACTTCATCTCATTGTTTCTGCTTGGACACCCTACACTACAGTAATGAAAACTTCTGAACTATTGATCTGATATCTTGCTTAGGAATTAGTTAATGCAAAGCATGAAAGGGCAGGAAACATGAGTATATCCATCGAAATACCCAATTAACTCTACAAGAGAGTAATTAGAAACTCCTAGACAATGCAGACTGCACCTACTTGAACTGAAAAGTGAGAGAAACCAGTCAGGACTGCTTTGACCTGAGCCACTCACACACTGTTGTCAAAAGCACTCCTTTGTGAAAAGAGGCATTTCACCTTCATTGCTTAGAGCCAGATGAGCCCCAGTGGGGTTTCAGCTCTGACATTTGACTTCATGTCTCAGCTGGGCTTATTATCTGGAGTGCAGTGTCACATGAACGCAACCACATGCAATCCAGACCCACGCTAGTTCTCAGCCAACTCACATCTCTGCACGTCACATTTCCTTTCCAAGAGGAAACAGTAACAAGTGTATAACTACCTTGCTTTTTCCAATAAATGACACATCACTCAACACTATAAGTACCTTCTAATGCCTAGGCTGGGCAAATTTAAGCTGTTTGCTGGGGTGACTACTAGATTTGCAACTTAATTTTACAAAATGGCCAGGTATTCTGAAAACATAAACAAAGCTGGTATTAAACACTCAAGTTTCATGTCTAAAAATCAGACATTATTACAATTTTAAAATGTGATTTCTTTAATGCTGATCTTAACTTTACATGTAAAACTTCTTTCTTATAGATTAACAACATACTGTTGTAAATACTGACAATCATCTGTTGGGTTTTTGGAGAGGATAAGTTTTTATATTGCTAATACACCTAATATTTTGAATGTTAAATAAATCATGAGTAAAAGAGTTTGACTGTTTCCAGTGAATATATAAAAAAAGGAAATGGAAAAAAAAATCACATTATTCATCTCCTCTGGGGTAGGGATTAATTTTAACTAGACACAGTTTGACTCATTTTTAAAATGTTATTATATAATGGAATATTCTTCTCCTAAAAATCCAGTTTTTAAAAAAGATAATACTTTTTCATTATTCATTCTTGCTTTAGAGCACAAGGTCAGCTTTTAAAAACGTTTGTGCTTTTTATTTTACTAAGCATTAAAAATCAAGCCTGATGAAGGTATTCATTTGATGAAATATTTAAATTAATGTTGATTTCCCAGGTATAAAGATCTCCATTATATTCCACTGTCCCTACAGGAAACAGTAAAAGGTAACAGTTATTTCATATCTTACTTCTGATAATGAAGAAGGAGCTCTTCCCAGTTACTTGTCCCTGCTTCCACAGGGTGTACATTTCCTTCTTACTCCTCAGTTTGAGGAGAAAATCCTTGCTCAGCCATGCCAGTTTCCAGCCTGCCATGCTCAATTTCTTACACACAGGAACAAAGAGCTCTTGTGCTCTAAGAAAAGTATCTTTAAAGAATTGCCAGCTCTAATCAGCTCTGTCCTTAAGGAGTTTCTCAGGCAATCTCATCTACTAATTCTTTAAACATCTGGAAGCTCACTCTTCCAGATTTTAGGGTCCAGAGTTTCTCCTTGCCACCTTGCATTCCTTGAGATCCTGAACTGTACTGGCTGTGCCTGCTCCAGCTGTGGCTGCTTCCACTCCTAACCTCTGGAAGGAGCCCCTCTGCACTGGTGAGCACCAGGCCAGGAATGCTGGCTGGCTTCTCAGATACCTGCACCAGGAAATTGCTCTCTACCTACCCCAGGAGTCTCCTGGGTTGTTCAATGCCAGTTCTGCTGCGTTCCCTGCTGACATTTGGGTCACTGAAATATGCTACCCTCTGCCGCCATTAGCAGCTGAGAGCCTGTGGAAAATTAGCTTTTGGATACCATAAGCAGAAATATATGCAGGAACTTTAGCACTGACAGGACGAAACTAATGCAGAATAACCATCAAATGCTGAGAAAGCCCCCGATCTACTTTCCATATGTATCTGGAACACTTCAGGATGCCACCTTGTTTCATTAGCCTTTCTCATTCCTGATAATTTACAAATATTCCATCAGCCTGAGCATGAAATACCGCAAAGAACTTCTCAGCTAACTTGAATATGCTGCACCCATCAGCTAAAGCCCTACACCAACATTGCTTTCATCCAATACAATTGCCTACCATGGCCATGACCTGAAATTTGTCAATGGTTTCATTTTCTTCTGTTACCTCCTTTTCCACAGGGCTCTTCTACTTGCAGGACCCCACTAAAATAATTTCCTCCTAAGGTAACCAGATACTACACTGAGGAGAACGATATAAAACACATAATATAGGAATTCCATTCTACCATATAATTTCTCCCAGAACCAGTGAAGTAATTTCTGCAAGTGCATGCTGTGTCCTGAAAGCGTTCATGATATCAGGTTCCATAGATAAGACGGACAAGACATGGGTTTGAATACACATCAAACACAATCTTTGCTTCCGACTGCTCCATTCTGCTGTTCTTTATCACCAGGAGTTAGATGTCAAGTCCCAAGATTAGGTTTTAGAATAGTTATTTTAATGTTACCTTGCACTGGAATAATAAGGGTTTCCTTCCTCCTCGAACCTCCTAATGATTGGCTCCTTCAAAGCTGCTTCATCTGCCTCAGACAACTAAAAAAACACATAAAATGTTCTTTAATATTTTCTTCTCCAATGATACTAGAGCTATATACGCAGAAGAAAATGCTTAAATTATCTGTCCAAAGTTTTGGGGTTTTTTTTGCTCTTTTAGCACACAATTGTTAATTTTGCCTATCTGACAACAAAATTAAAATAGCAGTTTCCAAATCAGGTGGGTGGAAAAAGGAGAATAAACATATACTTAACTAAATGCAAGAGTAATTGATGACTAGCACTTGAAAAATTAATGAAGCTAGTGTATTGGAAAAAAGAATTTTGGGTGTTTCCTTTGGCAAGAATTTTTAAATAAAGTAAGTCTGCAGTATTCTACAACAGGGTTTCTCTATGGTCCAGACTATTCACACTATCCCACATCAACTGAGAAAACTTGCACGTTTCTAACACATTTGACTGACATTTAACTACTACTAATTCTTTTTCTTGAACTTCTTTCATATCATGGATAAGGGAAATTATAACAGAGATAAGGGTGAATCCATTCTACCCATAGAAAGAACAAGTCAGGTGTTGAAAAGTAATGACACTGAGATAACATGTTCATACTGTTTCACTATTCTGATTAACTATTCAGGATAAATTCATGAACAATTTTAAGACATCACAATAAAACCACTTCTTACCTGATCAAAGCAGTAGTATAACCTTAAACCTTAAAAAACCCATTTCCGTGAAACTATAAAATATTACTATAAGATTTAATAAAATATGTTTATTCAATAAACAATAAACCTCTAATTTTCAATTAAAATGCTGAAATGAGCAAAAACTTTTCCAAACCTCTCCAGACTTCTGCTGTTACAAGCTTCATAATTCTCAATCAGTGAATAATTTGAAGACTAACTTTCTTTATAACTGCCACCTTCATAATAATTAGCAAGACACTTCATCCTATCATATTCCTTTTCATACTCCCAAACCAAGGAGGATTCCTAGTTGCTTATCTCAGGTAGAACAAATAACTTGGCGCCCAAAGTACAAAAATATGATGGCATATGAAAATACTCCTCTTTTTAAGCAAGGATAAGAAATGCTATGAATGATCTTCACATTTCAAAGAAGTAAGCAATGACATTTCACAAGTGCTTAATGTTTGCCGGTGTACTAGGTGGCACTGGGATAGTTCACTGGTGCCTCACTCTCTTCCACCCCTTCCTAGCTCACAAAGCGATCAACTCCAGTGAAAGAGTAAGTGATAATGACTTTACTAGAAAAGAAAAAAGATAGATATACCTGTTTTCCCTCCCTTGCTTTTTGGTCCTTGGCTATTGTAGCTAGAACAGTTGCAGCTTGCTCCCCTCCCATCACTGATATGCGAGCATTTGGCCACATATACAGAAATCTTGGACTGAAAAAAAAACCCCATTAAACATTAAGGTAAGACATTGCCATATTTCCTAGCGAAGAACTAATTCACACTCAACTAAGAATACATTTTTATGCATGAGACTCTTACAATATATAGGTTTTTTTAAAAAAGGTACATTAACGTACTTCAATGCTTGCAACATTGCATTTGAAAAAATGCAAAAAATTCTGTTCATTTTCCATTATTCAAACACCTTTAAAAAAAAAATTTATCCTTCTTGAGTCTCTGCAGCTCACATTCCCAACCCAAATACATTTTTCTTCTAAACATCCCAAATAACTTCAATAGTATCAGGAACCTTGAAAAAGGAAATACTAAAAAGTCACGTAAGCCATGTCTGAAGGATCAAGAAAAAATCTTTAGGGGTTATACAGACTTTACTCATAAAAACAGGTTGTTTGAAGTGAATAAGGAGTTTTTACACAAGCTGATATACTCTTCCTAAGAATGCAGAACAAAGGACCAGCCTATGCTGCCCAATGATTTTTTAAGACTACAATTTTTCCACCAAGAACTGAAACGGAAGAAAAGGGCATGAACAGGTTTACTGTTAGAAGGTCTCCTCTGTCACCTAATTCAAGGTGAATCATGAGCCTCATTAGTTTCCACATATTTCAGGCTGTGATTTACTTATGAACATATTCACTAAGAACTCTTTTCCAAACAGCACGACTTCCTCAAGAGTTCAGATGATTTTTCAGAACGGTACTTCAAGTTTATGCCCTCTTAAACGATTTCTATCTGCTGTCATAATTTGAAGCAATACTTACCTATATGCTCTTCCACACATCCCATAGTTTCCAGCTCCGTAAGAGCCACCGATTATGACTGTTATTTTAGGGACACTGGCACAAGCTACAGCAGTTACCATCTTGGCACCATCTTTTGCTATCCCTCCAGCCTCATATTCTCTGCCAACCATGAAACCTACAGAAATACAACATGAACAAAAGGCTCCACCAGCTTTGTATCATAATACTGTGCTTTATGTCATGCTATGTGCCTCCACAGCACATGCAGAAAAAAGTGAGGAGCAAATCATAAGGCAAGGCATTCCCCAGCTGCTGACAGGCTGGTTTCCAAACAGGCTGGAGATGGAGCATACAAGAGGCTGTCTAGAACACAGCCTCAACAATTAACAGCAAAGTCTACAACAAAGTAAAACCTCAAAAACTTGGTCTTACTCACCTGTAATATTCTGCAAAAACACAATGGGAATATTTCTCTGGCAACACAGCTGGATAAAATGTGTACCCTGTGGAGAGGGGAAAAAAAAAGAAATGAGTAAGCTATTAAAGTTGGACAAGTGAAGCTATCACCACCAGCAATTCTGAAGCCTGTTCTAAATCCTTCCACTCAAGTTTACCACAGTATTTCCATCAGGAAATGCTACAGTACTTCTCTTTCACGCAAAGTTAACTGTAAAACATGCATTCACTGTAGCAGAAGTAAGTAAATCTCCACAAATGTGTGAGACCGTGGGTAAAACAGAAATAATCTCTCCAGAAATCATTACTACTACTACTACTACTGAAAAGCTTAACTGCTGTGACTCAGCCAATATGCAGTCAAACCATGGACAGCACCAGCGTGGCATCTGACACTGCATTTGGTAAGACTTTGTCAGAGAAATCAAGAGAGACAGTTAGAAAAACATTTTCTGTACAAATAAAAGGTATTCTCTGGAACTGGGGAAGGCCCAAATACATTATTTACTCATGGCCCTGCCAACTGCTGTAATACTTTCTTCCTTTCCTGAATGCAGATGCCCTGTCCCTATTTACTATCAAAAGGCCAGTTTCCTAGCAAAGTCACAAATAGAAGATTCCAGGCCTCTGTTTCAACTAATCTAAATCAGTAAAATTGCTTGGCTTATTTATACACTAGCAAACAAAACAAAGCAAGATTATGCAGCACAAAAACTGAGAAAACACATAATCTCTTCACTATACAAAACGTAAAAAGGTTATAAAAAAGAAAGAAAGAAAAAAAAAGAA
>VWZN01014118.1:136200-158743 GCA_013396955.1 Regulus satrapa | reverse complement strand
AACCTTGTGGTTGATCCTTTGAGGCTTTTGTTTCACTCTATGTGAGACAGCTTGTCAAGAAAATAGGGTCAGGAGAAATATTTCTGCATTACAGATGCTGTAGACCCTGCAAACGCCAGGTAATTAGAACTCCTTATGGAAAAGTATTGTATAGAAAATGATTGTCTGATCTTATCTTTCTTATACACTATGCATTCAGCGGCTGTCTATATTTGAGGTAACAATTTTGTACACACATTTATTTCTATAGACCAGCCTGATACTTTCTTTGTGTAGTCAGACTTGTCTTCCTTTGAGTAGGGATAGGCAGGGCTTTTGCCTTGCCTTTTTCTTCAACAAATTTAGTAATCAACTACCAAAAATAGGCTTCCTGAAGTTTGTGTTCCAGGAAAACAAGGTTTATGAATGTATTTGTCCTGGTACAATGGACAAAATGACCATGTGTTCTCTTTCCTTAGGCCTTTAATATGTAGGAAGGGTTAAGCTCAATATTGCTCTCAATTAACTTGTTAAAAATTAGTTCCTCTGTTGTTCCTAGGAAGTGTCAGTGGTGCTTATGAGTTAAGCCTTTTGCCTACATAGTAATTTCTGTAGTTTTCTGGTTGGACAAAGTTTTAATTCCCTATGGATTTCAGATGATTGACCCAGAGAGAAAGCTGAGTCTGTGTGACAATATGTCTTCAGTTATCACTGCCAACACAAATAAATGGCTTCTTTCTAGCTCTATCATAAGTAATCTGAGTGGGATTCAGATTTTTGATAGTCTTCAAAAAACCCCACACATGAAACAATACACTGTTTTAAAAGAAAATCAGATTTAAGGCTATAAAGCATACTTTATCTTAGAGAATGTTTTCCTTTCCTCATTTCAAAGTCAGGCAAGTGGGAATCTGAAATGGTCCAGCTGAATTAGGGAAATTTTCAACTTCATGGCTTGATTTTAAATTGTGCTCATCAATTTCCAATGATATTTATATTTTTAAGTTGTATACAAAACACTGGGAAATGTGAAGGAAAATATTATGAATAAATGAGTATTTCTTCATTGACAAAGTACTGTAAGGTTATTACTATGTATTCCATGCCAAGAGACATAGAAAAAGTACTATTTTTTTAAGCCTAAGGATCCTGAAACTGAGAATTGATGGAAGTATTTACAGAGAACACAAAATTCCTCCCTTCTGAATTCCTCCCTCACACAACAAAGCAAACACCTTTCCACATTGAGAAAAGCTAGACATTACTTATCTGTAAGCACTTTAAAGTAAATCATCTCATTTCCTGAGCTGCCAAGCCACTGCTATGTGCATTTGCTGCTAACAAAAGTATGACAGTTCACTAGTTCTAAAAATCACTTATATTCCTACAGATAGGTTAAAGTGTCAACCCATAGATGCCTTGCTACTTAACAAAACTTACACTGTTGGATTCATGTACCTTCAGCACTGAAATACTAAATGCTTTACCTGGATTGCTTATGTGCAGCACAGAAGTAATTTTTATTTCCTGATGACCAAACTGCATTTTCTTACTGCAAGTTATGTACAGTAAACCCATCATTGCCAAAAATTTGAGAGGGGAGTAATTGAAAAATTACTGGAATGTCAACTGGAACATGACTTTTTTCTGTTGTTCTATGGTGAGACAGGTGAATTCAAAGGAAAAAGAAGTGTAACTTCCCTTCAAAATCTGCTTATCTGGAAAAAAAAAAAGCCTACAAAAAAGTTTCTGTAATAGTCAAAGACAAATATATGTGTACAGTACTTTTGTACAGCTATTTAAAAATTTCTATTTTTTTAGGAAACTTTAGTTTTGTAATGTTGTCAATATTACTAGAAGGTAGTTTCATCAGCCACATAAAACAAGCAATTTATGTGATATAACAAGCAGAAGCTACGTCTAGACATTCTGAATAAACAGAGAGGCATGCTTTCTTATCTTATTTCCTTCTTTTTCCCTCTGAAGCTGTCTTTTAGTTGTCCTCAGTAAGTACCTTTATTTCTGTGAGTACTTTTAACTCCCGTGAGACTGATCCAGTGAGGCTTTCATGGCCAGTTTGCTTTGAGGATAAATGTTCTAAAAAGTATGTACCACAAAGGCATCCTTAGTAGCTTTGAAATAAACTTCTCTGATGCTTAATAATAAATTATTCAATAATTTTAATAATAAAATTTTATTATCTCAATTAAAATGTAAATAATTAAGAATCATTTCATAAACCAGCTATTTTAAAGCAATTTTCCCCCTTTATACTAAAAATGTGACAATGCAGTAGACATTTGTATTATAGAATAATATTTGTAATATTTTCTGTAATAATGTATATTTGGAGGAACATACACTTAAAAGGGGTCCTTAGAGTTTTTGAAGGAGCGGATTATCTTTTAAACTGAATTATTGCAAACTCTTTTTCGTTGGTCCTTTAGACAAGATTTCTGAGTCTGAGTGCTCAAAATTTGGTTTCTAAATCCATTCAGAGCAATTGTGGCCAAGTTTCAAGGCCATCTGAAAGTTCACGGGGTATAGTTTCTCATGTACTATCTTCATGAAACCTGCTGTGAGATCAAGTTTTAATATGTATCACAGTTTTAAAATTTGACATATACAGAAACAGCCGTGAACATGTGAAAAATAAAGATAAAACCAGAACACTAATTTTTTAAAAATTTAGAAAAACAACTTCAGCTGTGGTTTCTGTAGAGGCACACCAGTATCATGATTCATCTGTGACTCATTTTAGATATCTGCTTCAAATGAGATGAAATTACACCTATTTCTCCTCATTGATTATAAAAGAAATCCAGAGTGACTAAGAAATAGGTGTCTGTGTTCAGTCAGGCTGATCCTACCCTGATGCTCTGAAATGGTCCTTAGAAGAATGGTGTTGGGTAAAGAATGCAAAATTAAGCCTGTCAATGTGTATGTAGTGGTGTGCAGCAAGTATGGGTTTCCCGGGGCTGTATGAGCCCAGAGCACTGTAAAGTGATCTAAAGAAAATGATAGAAACTGTAACTATGTTACTCATGTTTGCTGATACCTGAGATAAAAACTAATAAAGACAATCACCCAAGGTATTTGAATTTGAATCCATAAGGGAAACCAATTTTTAGGTACATGGTATTTAACCTAGAATCTATCAGAATGCACAATATTGGTTAACTCTCAGCTTGCTACATGTAACAAAAATCTCTGTTTCAGGTTACTTAGTTATAGAAAATCCATCAAGTAAGTTTACTAAAGATTTTTATGTTATGTTCATCGGTGAGTCTCAATGTGTGGTTCCCTCCTTTATGTTTATTAGAAAAAAACCTCCAAGCTGCGTATAAATCATAAAAGCATGACTAATTGCATGGTAACTGGAGAAATGCTTTCTCTCTCTCTGGGGTGAAGCCTGCATGTCTGTGTTTTAGCTTGGGAAGTAATACAGGGTTATTTAAACTCCTCAGGATTTAAAAACCATGTCATTATGAGAATGAGGTCACTGCAATATTTTATACGTCTAAAACCTTGCAATGTGTAAAATGCTTTCTGTCTGACAAAGAAGTATTATGTGCCTTAGAATGCAATAATAAGTTTACAAATTTAGTTTAATGTCCAGACCTTGCCTTGAAATGCTGTTACCTATAAAAACAATCATAGCCTACAGTACTGTTAACATCAGCGACATTAGAAATTTTGTGAGGGGGAGCAGCAAGGGGGTAAAATGTTTCTCTTTTGAAGGATCAAAAAGAAATCAAATAAGCATGCTGTAAGCAATTTATATTTTTTTGCCTATAAGTATCAGTTTCCATTGAACTGGAAAATATTGTTTATTTAACTACAATAAACTACAGTTAACTACAGTTAAACTACATATAAAACTACAGTTAAATAACTCTAAACTGCAGTTAAATAACAAGAATGACAAATATATTCCCTGTGGGTTTCTAATTCCTCTGTCCTTATTTTCAGGCCAATAAGCAAGAAATCCTTTCTACAACATGTTGAAGAGCTTTGCACAAACAACAACCTAAAGTTTCAGGAAGAATTTTCGGTATGTTGCTAGCAGTTGTCACAACATCGCAAGACCTTCAGTCCTTTCATGTGTCACATTTCATGTCCATTTTAAGCAGGCAAGGCCATGAAGGACTCTGGCCTTGATAATCAATACCCAATTACCAGGTTGATTGTTTAGAAAGTAACAGTACACTGATTTGGATTCTGCAGCCTATACTACAACCTGATCAGAATTATTCACCTTAGTGTCAGTCAAAGATGATCCTCTTTTGTCTCCAACATTTCAAGACCACCATATTTATGTTTTTACAATCTAGTGTTGCGTATGTAAGTTACCTAAGAAAAACTTAGAGTTTTCTAACATATACACAGGTATATTTAACAGCTCTTAATATGTTTGTTTTCCTGAGTGATGATGACTCCAAAAGCAGAGTTAATGTTCATTCTGTAAAATTTTTGGGCCCCTGTCATACTGCCATGAAACTCAGAAATGTTTTTCTTTCATAGATTTTGATGCAGAAAGTCAAAAGTTTTCACATGGTACTTTAGTTTTTGTTCCTGTACAAGTAATAGGGCATACTTCCTATGCTCTTGAGAATAGTTTCCGTATGAATAGCCTCTATTTCCTCACATGAGCAGATGAAGACAGGAAGCCTGTCTGTCTTTCTGAAAAGAGCCTAATTCTCAAAATATACATTACAGATAATATAATGCATGTATAGTTTCGATTTTAAATCCGGAAGTTTTCACCATTTTCATTCAGTAATATTTTATGTCTATCATATTTTTTCTCAACAATAACTTCTTGCTTTTTCAGAAACTTTAACATTGTTATCTTTCTTAACACATACAGTTGTTTGCCCCAAAAATAATTTGTCAGTATCCAGTGACTTTATTATTTTGAATTTATAAATTTATCAGTAATAATTTACCAGTTGGATTAACAAAAAAGAAGACTTAACAATTGCCTTTTCTTCTGCTAGATTATAATATTACAGTTTCCAAGGGAACCCTAACGAAAGTGTATAAAGATTAATGGTATTTCCTACAGGCTTTTTGGTTATGCTCATTATGTAAAGTTGACCTGGATTTAATAATAAAAAGCACCATAAAGTTCTCAGAGCAATAAAGTAAGAATATTTTTTCCTAAAACCAGAAGTGTTATTTCACTTGAGCAAGAATGATTAGTTACATTATGCATGACTGAATGGATGATAAATTTTACTATCAATAACACTTTCACATATTAACATTCACTGCTAGAAAGGCTCTAGTATTACTTTCTTTAGGTGTGACCCACATTGGCTAACCCTTATAGCATTTTAACGTCTTAAATCTAAACAGTAGTGTTTTATCAACCCAAAACCTTTAAAATCTGCTTAAAATTTAGAGAAATACATGAAACAGAGGTCTCCTCCAAATAATTTGCATAGTCAACCTATAATAGACCGTTTTATATGTCATTTAGGTTTTCAGTCTTTTTTCTCTCTGAGCTTCAAATTCCATGTTTCAGAGTGTAGTGATATCTTCCCAGATGACTTGTCCAAGGGCAGGCAGAATTTCAAGGTAGGTTCAGTCCCTCAATCTGAGTGTATCTATATTATTTGTAGCACATCTTAACAGATAAACAATAGGATTGACAGCGCATTGAAATGACATTGGTACTAACAGTGCTCAGGAATAGGCAATGCACCCCATAAACAAGAAGACCTCATGTTCTGCAGGTTTTTTATCCCCATGCATAATTCTTCTTTTAAATAAATGACATGAGAGTCCTGCAATGTGTGTAAGAAAAATTAGCTCAAGATATGAACCCTTGAACATGATGTAAACCCATATCTGAAGCACATACGTAAAAGTGATGAAACACTGGAAATCACTGGAACAGGTTGCCCATAGGAGCTGTGAATGCCTTGAAGTGTCCAAGGCCAGGTTCCATGAGGCTTTGAGCAACCAGGTCTGGTGGAAGGTGTCCCTGCCCACGGCAGCATGGGGTTGGACTAGGTTATGTTAAAGTCCCTTCCCACTCAAACTGTTCTATGGTTTCAGTACTATGAAAATCATAGTACTGAGCTTGCTTGGGCTCTCAGTCTGTCTCTGGATGAGTAAATTCAGGTTTATTGGGAACAGAATATGAGAATATGATAATCTACACTAATAAACTGCTAGTATATTCCCTGTGTTGGATTTGGACTGTTTCATCTAGCAGTCTTCCTGGACAATTCCAAGATATGCTTTGGTAGGTAAAGTAGTCTAGGGATAATTTACAATAGGCCATTTGAGGACAACCAATATGGTTTGGAGTTTTACAGCAGAAATGTGAGTCTTTCCATTTCACTTGTGTAAACCACGGACATTCCTGGTTTAATCTAATTTGCTAGACTGATGAAATGGCAGTGCCAGGACATCTTCAGGGGTCAATCTGGGTTCACGTGTGAATGTGACCTGTGTGTAAATGTGATGAGAAGGGAATATGGACCTCAGAATGGATCTGGATCCATTTCTTGTCAGAAAAGACAAGTTTAAAGAAACCATAGGGAGCCAAAGTAACTGATGATGGGTGTCACCTCACTGCTATTCAAACTTCCACCTTTCCAGCTGATTCCTCAATACATTTGGGAACTTAGGCTTTTCTAATAACTGGAAAATTAATACAACAGAAATACATGTATAATGCTTGTTTTATGACCATTTCTGCTGATTAATCAAAAAAATGAAATCCTTCAAAGTGTCATCGGTACTACAAAAAGTACTACAGTAAAAAAAAAAGCAAATTATTTCAGTTTTATGAGTTTGCAAAAAAACATGGTTTCTGTAACAAGTGGTTACTGAGTCTGGGAACCCAAATAGTCTTTCCCCAAATCCAAAAATAATAGATAAGATTGAAATCCCTATTAATGCAGATAAATGGTATGAGGCTTTTGAGCATTTGTTTGATTATGGTAGCATCACTCTGAAAATAACAAGATCTGCTTCTCTATTTCCTCTTTACTAGAAAGTGCTGTATAAGGGTGCTACTTCAACAGTAGTTAACTGTCAGGCTAAAACTCAGAGTGAGGCAAATGAGGCAAGTTAAAGTTCACATGATATAGGATCCCATGGCCCAAAACACAAGGAAAATTCAAAATAGGTATTTTGTCTTTCCTTTATGAAAATATTAAATGACAGAAACTTTATGGGACTTTCAGCTTTCTGAATGAGAGGAATTTTAACATCTCCACCTTTAACTGTGTTTTATACACAAAATATTTGAATTAACAATTAAAGAAAAGCACTGTAATAAAACAGTCATGCTTTTCCATTTTTCATTAACTCATTTATTTATTTGCTAGGAGATTCCCATTAAATTTTATTCATAAAAGACAGACTGCCTCAAATACTGGTCAAAAGGATATAATTAATATTGAGCCTGATAGTGAGGCTATCTGCCCAACTTTTGGAAGTAGCCCATGCAGATAGTAACAGCTAATATTAAAACACAAATTTGAAGGGATTTCTCTGCACAAGCAAAAATTTGTATGGCACTCATTCAAAGCAATAAGTAGATATTTTAATTTATATCTTAGATAGATATAAAAACAGACTTGCGTATAACATTTGTCAAACATAGCAAAATTCTATTGGAGTAAACCATGTGTTTGGAATTCTGGATTTTCTGTGTCTTCTATTCTCTTAACACCAAAGTCATCACTTTAATAATTTTCTCCATTAACAAGTTCTGAAGTTGTCACCACTCTTTCATTTAATTTTTTAAATTTTACCTGTTTATACACACAAATATCCCCACCAAATAAGCTCCTCAGCATGAATGATTTATCCATCTCCATCCTCCAGCAATAGAACTCATGGCCAATTATGAAACTGTAGTACAACCCAAAAAAACTCTTCCCACCCCTTTAAAAAACAGTCCTATGAACAATAACTAATTGCCAGTTGTCTCAATTTAATTAAATTCTTGTCAGTTCTCATGCTGTACCACAAACTCTCCCAAGCTACAGGAGTCAGGAAAAGGCATTATTCAAGACTGAGTCAGTAGGGCATGGTAATCAAGCAGGTTACTTCATGAAAAAAACCCAGAAAACTGCAAAAGGTGATTGAATTTATCAAGGTTATGGACGTTATCCTGGCTTTTAAAGGTGAAAGTTCACGTAAGCTTAATTGTTCAAGTTGTCAATATTGTCTGCAGTGCTGCATCTAACATTGCTGGTGTAACTGAGGTTGAGAGTGAGGTGGGAAACTCTCTAATGCTTCCAGCTGTTCTTAAAAAGGAACTGTTGCAGAACTGTAGGGTTTTTCCTCTTACTGAATGATTGTGTCATATTTTTAACTCAAGTAGGAAAGTTTTCCAACAAACATTTATTCCTCTGCAGGAACTTCCCAAGTTTCTTGAAGACCTTGCCTCAACAGATGCTGATCTGCCTTGGAACAGGTCTAAGAATCGTTTCCCAAACATAAAGCCATGTATGTGTATTTACTACCAACTCCTCCATTTTGCTCTTTACTTTCAAAAGTGTAACAGATATTTGGAATGCAAGTGTATTTTTGTTTGATCTGTCTTTGAAATAGCAGTACAATCATGTCCACATTATGAAATAATTTTCTGTCAAGTAATCCTTCTTTACTTTGTGGGGTTTTTAAAGACGGTTTTATTTGCAAGTAGCTTTCAACTTGCTCTCACAAGCTTTAATATGCAGGTGCAAGAAACTGTAGCCTCAATAGTTTCTTGGCTTTGTAATTCAAGCCATGTAGCAAAGTCTTTAAAATTCTTCCTCATTGGTTTTTTTTCCTCCTTTAGTAAGAAGTAATTTTTTAAACATATAAAATCCACATGTTTGTGCATTCAGCTACCTTGGGAGTCTGGATATGCTTTCTTGTGGATATGTGTATAGATCCAGGTTCCACAGAAGATCAGAGTGACTGTATGATAACTTATAAGCCCAGGCTAGATATTATCACAGGAGACAGGAGTCTGTCTCTCTATACTCAACACTGCTTCATTTTTCAGTTAATAAGACAAGAAATGTCATTATTATTTTAGGCATTAGCTGTGATGTGAGATGGAGTGCATGGCATTCCTTGGTTAATAATGCTACATTCTGTGCTATTAACTTTTCAGAGCAGCTGTTCCTGCTATCTGCTGCCTTGTTCAAGACATATTCCAAGTTGCAGTCACAAAAAATTTATCTTCACGACAGACATGACAGTAAAACATAAACAGATATGTTTCATAAATATTTAACTTTGTTTTAAAGAACATTATTCTAATGTTCTTTGCTAAGTTGATGATCAAACACCAAAATTCTGGTGTTACACACATGATACATTTCTTGGATTTTGTAATTTCTGTATATGTACTGTGGGACCAAATCAGAGACCCTAACTTTTTTTAAAATTTTTTTTTTTAATTTTTTTTTTTTTAATAATGACTTAACTTTATGTGAAAAAAGTAAAACTATAGAAGAGTAGCAGAATCTGGCTCAGTGACCTGGGCAGCAAGTATATAGAAAAGCTATCAGATCCTGACCTTGCCCCCTGATTCACACAAAAGTTGTGTGTGCTAGAACAACATGGTTTGAACTACACAGGCTCCTTTTGGGTACAGAATCAAATTTATGTACACACAGATCAAATTGGAGGTTTTGGCTCATTCACCATTTAAATTAAAAAGTATTCTGTACAACATGTCTGGAACATTGAAAAAAGACCATACAGTAATGGAAGAATGTTAAATTAACTTTGTAACTAGTGTTCTACTCTGTCAAATTTGGTTACTGATAACAACAATATTTTTGATTTCTTAGCATTCCAGGACCACTTTTTATGTGTTTTATGGTTTTAAACCAGTCTTTTAGTTAATTAGACTTTACTTCCATGATAGATAATAACAACAGAGTAAAGCTGATGCCTGATGCTGGTATTCCTGGATCTGACTACATTAATGCCAGCTATGTGTCTGTAAGTACAAAGTCTCTCACATTTTTACTGTATTTGTTTCCTGTTAGAAGAGTAACGCTCTGGTAGAACTCACAACAAAAACAGGATCCTAATTTTTCTTTCATTCACTACAGACACTGTTGCCATGACATTGTTCAAGTGACCCCTGGGGCACTAAACATGACAAGTTAAAAATATACATATCCCATTTTCATTGCTAAGCAATGGTTTCCAGTAATAATCAAAACTGTGTCCAGCAAATTGCTTTCTATAAATTAACTCATACCATTATCATAAAAGCCAATAACAAAACTCCCACTCCCAAACCCCCAAACAATGTTCGACCCCCGAACAATGAGGTCAATTGTTTAGATAGGTGTTATTTGGTCTCCCAATTCAGGAGTTAATGTTGTTGTATATGAATAGGGCAATGCAAAGATAACTGAACTGAAAGCTTTCATAAAAAAGGCAAAACGTTTTGGCATGCTCTTTATTATTTTGTGAAAGTTATGGTGGAGGAAAATGAAAGTAGGCTTCTTGAAGAAGGAGGTAATATTTTTTTTTTCTTCTCATCATTCTTTCCAGACTTTCCCATTTTCTTAATTTGTGCTCAGTTAATTTTTCATGTATATTTTAATCTCATTTTTGTTGAGTTGAGGTTTAAAGTGTGAATTATAGTTATGCATCTAATCTCTTCTAGCAGTGGCTGGTGATCTCACATGAGGTCAATACTTGGTTTATATTAAATACTTTTCAAACACATAGCAAGACGTGCAGAGTGTAGTCAAAACAGACAACACAAAAAAAAGTAGAAATAGTTATTTGCAGGTATCTAAGAGACATTAAAGAGAATATGCAGTACAGCCAAGAGGATCTTCCTTTGTTAGGAGCAGATGGTATTTATTCTCACTATGTCTTTGTTCTAAGAGTTATCAGATAGGAACAACCCTGCCAGTGTGCTGCTGGGACTTTACACAAAATGACTGAGAATGAAAGCAGAGATGTCTTGGAGCATGGTCTAGTCTTTACTTTTCCTGTCACTGACAGACCAAGTATTAGGCAGGGAACACTAACAGCAACTTCCAAAATGCTGCAGCAAAAACCAGCTACTGAGTGTTTCCTGCTGAGATTTTGCTTGTGTGCATTTTGAATGACCATTCATCAGTGAATAGACAATTCTACTTTTATGGTTTCTCAAGTTTTGCCCTTTATATTCTCTGACTTTCCATGTTTGTAGATGTATAAATATATACATATATTTATACAGCTTTAAGCATGCAATATGTATGTGTATTTACATACCTAATTACCTAGGCCTATTTACATATGCATGCTTGTAAAGAAAGGAGAAGAGAAGACTTGTACGCAGTTTTAAGAAATGGGAACTCTGCTGCTACTTTGACTTTCATTGGTTAACCAAACTCAGTAACTGAACTGTGAGCTTTGCATCCCTGAACTGTAGTTTCTCACCTCACCCTTAAACTAAAGAGGATTAACATAGTTTCCCACTGCCACCTGTTCTTTATATTATAGATGGAGTAAGTAACAGGCAGCTGTGAATTATAGGGCTATATTTCCAACAAGCAGCTTTGGTAGTGCTATAAACCACTGTGTCAGTTGTTTTGAGCAATAAGGAGAACACTGTGATATTATAAACTACTAGTTCTACAGCATAAATTTATTGCTATTATTGCAATTGTTATTTTAGACTTTCTGTAGTATATAATAGTTCCTGTAAGTGTATTACTTTTCTATGAGGAACCAGATCCATGTGAAACCATGCGTTCAGAGCATCTGTGGATTTTTTCAGTAAACTTCCTTCTTCCCAAATTTTACACCAATTTATAGATTAACCAAAGAGCATAAAGCCAACACTATAATAAAAGTCAACTTCAGTGGAATGAAGTTTGACAACTTCAACTACCTTCAGTAGGTTTATTGAAGACCTTTTATCAGCGATCTTTTTTTTCAGTAAGCTTCAGCCCCAAGTTCGGCAGATACCAGACAATCACCAAAGAACATGGTCATTAGCATTTGTATTACTTGCACTAGCTCTCAGACTTCTCCTTCGTTGTTTCCCTGGCACTATTTAATTCTGCTTTGTTGGCCACCTCTTGATTTAGTTCTTGGTGGCCTCTGGCTGGATCTGCAGTAAGTATAATATGAAGGCTTATATACATTTAAATGGGAATTGATGACTTGATGTCCCTGTAATATCTCTGCTAAATGCATTTCTATTACCATAGCATTGCCCATATTTTACTGGAGTATTGGTTCAGAACTGGACTACAGAAAATAGCCATTTCTTTCTTAGTTTTCCAAGGCAGCCTGCCATGCAGTGACTATCCAGGCATATGCGAATTTGCTTAGTGTATCTGACAGGATTTTAGCCCTAGGCAAGGCAGATACAGGCACAACTATGAGTCACATGCAAACTCTTTTTCCTCTTTGTTTCCTTGCCAACCATTATGTATTAAATATTTTCTCTTTCTTAGGGCTATTTATGTCCAAACGAGTTTATTGCAACTCAGGGACCATTACCGGGAACAGTGGGTGATTTCTGGAGAATGGTGTGGGAGACAAGAGCTAAAACACTTGTGATGCTCACACAATGTTTTGAAAAAGGACGTGTAAGTTACTAGTGAACCAATTAAAAATATTTAATATAATTGACAATTCTATATGTAGTTTCTGTCAAGATTATAACATTATAATTGTTAATTAATTAGTAATCATCTCCCTGCAGATAAGATGTCATCAGTACTGGCCAGAAGATAACAAGCCAGTGACTGTGTTTGGAGATATAGTGATTACCAAATTGATGGAAGAAATTCAAGTAGACTGGATCATCAGAGATCTAAAAATTGAAAGGGTAAGTCAGCGCTGGAAGCTGATCGAAAAAAATTCACCCAACACCTCAAAGAACATCAGATATGGTATATCCCACCCAAGTACTCCCTCAGTATTCTTCTTTCAATGTTTTAGTGCATACACATTGTACTGCCTGGTTGTCCTCCATTTTATTTTTGTTCATGTTTTATTCCTGAAAATTTCTGTCACAAAGTGCTCAGATATTAGTCCAATATGAAGGGCCTATTAAGGTTAATGAACTTCTTGTCTGGTGGGAGGTGAAGTTTCTACTTGGACGCTTTGGTGTCTGCTCTAGAAAGGAGTACTCCTAACCATTCTGGGATCAGACAAATCCCTTTGAATGTATCCCTCTCAGATTAAAGGGCAAGATTCTCTGGTGCAGCTGTTTTGCATTGTACCACCAGCGATTGGCCTCCACCCCCAGGAGATTCACCCAATATAAATGAGAATCATCAGTATTACTCCTACTCTTTTTGCTCTTTATGGAAGGAGGAGTAGGGGTGCAGCAAAGATTTTCCCCTTTGTCATGACCCACAACTACAGTTTTCATGCTTGGAAAAAAATTATAACCCAACATAACATCAGAACAGCAGGTGGGTTCGAAAAACGATCTGACAATAAAGACCCAAAATTAACTCAGCTTTCTTTTGCACTCCACAGTATTTATCTGTGTTGTAAGTAGTGCAGTCAGATCCTAGGACCTGAACTTGGCTGTCCTAATGCAGGCATTACCATCCTATGGCATGTGCATGTGACAAAGGGCACACAGCAGGTAGGGGCTGTTCTCAGTGTTCACCCCATAGGGGTGTGTTGTGCACATAGTACAGAGAAATGGAACATTGAAAAAATGATTGAGAGAAGATAAACCCTTTTTTCAGCTAAAAATAGAACATAGAGAAACAGGACTGGAAAAATGACTGTTTAGGATAAAAATGAATGCCAGTGAAATGCCAAGTCACTTGTGCTAATGAGGACAAGAAGATAATCTGAATTGACTGGGTGATCCATTTAATGTAGCTGAACTACCCCACACAAGAAGCTATGCCCTTTATAAGTATGTCACTAAATGTGCTGTATTGCTGGTTTTAAGATTTGTCCATTCACAAGTGGGTGGATGCTCGATGATCTTCCAGCAAAGATGAAATGCCTGTGTGAAGCAAATAACTCAAAATTACTGCTATTGTGCATCCAAAGTAATTTATCTTCCATTTTTATGTTGATCAATTTTTTAAAAAAAGTACAGCTACAAAGTAGTTGTTACACATAATAGTTCACTGTTGTTCAATATTTCTTGCAATATGAAAGAAGTGATTGGTTCAAAAGAAACTACAAAAAATAGAAACTCATTCATTACACAACTGTGGTACTCCTTACTGCAGGATATTGTGAATGCTGAAAGCTTACAGCCATTCAAAAATCTGCATAAATTAGTAGAGAAAATACTGAAGAGTACTATTAAATTTCCATTTACTGTCTCTCACTGAGGCATTTCACAAGTGCCTCATTAAGAATGGAAAGGTTTTTCTGGGGAACTACAGATACATTGTTGTCATGTTTTATAATGCCCCTTAACATTTTTTCTTGACCACTGTTGGAAACAGGACATTAATGTAGACAGGCCTTTGCCATGATCCTTTTCTTTCATTTTTACATCCTTCAAAAGTAATCTGGATATCAGATTATAACCCCTTTTTTGAGGTTACTGTTGCTGTTGCTCTGCTTGAGAGAGCATGGAAGAAAAGATATTTCTGTTTACCAGTGTATGTGTGTTGCCTTTACTACATTGGATCAGTTTTAGCGTGGTTGCTTTTTCCTGAACAAATTTGTCACTAAACAGCTCACCAGCTCACTAAACTTCTAAATGAGCCACAGAAACGTCAACCTGTAATTTACAAATTACAGATATATTGACTAAAATCAAATGATTTTTTGATCAAAGAGTCACTACTGAAGTTACTAATACTTTTGAAAGATGGACTTGATGCCATCACTCAAAAAACCTGCAAGAAGTTCTGTGAACAACAAATTATCCCTTCATGCCAGTAATCTTATAATTATTATGCTATTTTTACTTTATTTTTTACGTGAAATTACTGAGAAGGTTACATGTACTTTACTGAACCTTCTGTAGTGTTTCTTCTGTAAAAAACTGCATTATTATGTATTTTTCAGCATGGAGACTGCATGATGGTGCGGCAGTGTAACTTTACTTCTTGGCCAGAACATGGAGTCCCTGAAACTACTGCACCAATTATCCATTTTGTAAAACTGATCCGTGCAAGTCGAGCACATGATAACACACCAATGGTGGTTCACTGCAGGTAAGCATACTCACCAAATCATCATTTGGTAGCTTCTGATTTCAGGCACATAATAATGCTCAGGGAAGTTGCCAGAAGAACAACCGTGAAGACTGAATGCACAGATATGGTTCTAGTATGGGCAACGGTGAAGGTTTCTCTAGCAGTCCTTCTTACTCTTTTCTAGAAGGTAAAATGACAATGTCTGTTCTTCCATTTGTAGAAATCCATTGAGGTGATGTCAGGGAAATAATTGCTTCAACAATTACCATAAAGTACTGATGGATTTTTTCTTCATTTTCCTGTTTAATCAAAAGAAGAGGAATAGCAAATGACATGTGTTGGTTTAAATTACTTGTTATGAGTAGAGCTCTTCTTAAGAAGCAAGTATTAAAAATATATTTAAAATGTACCTGTCACACATCGTAAGGAAGAAACTATTTGAAGCCACAGAAAAGGACAAATAGAAATAAGGATTTGCATAGGCCAGATTTCAAACATGGATGCCTGTAAA
The DNA here is from genome assembly GCA_013396955.1 of Regulus satrapa. NCBI lineage: Eukaryota > Metazoa > Chordata > Aves > Passeriformes > Regulidae > Regulus > Regulus satrapa. Next base: position 143,128 of record VWZN01014118.1, on the reverse strand, counting down.
CAGCTAAAACCTATATTTAGGCTCTTAAATAAATGATCTGCTGATTAGAGGTGTTCAGCTGTCAGTTTCCACTGATCTCATTAACATCCTTAAACTTCCGTTTCAAAGAGTAAGTGTGTGGGGAGGCCAAACTCTTAAGGAAACCAATGAGTGTGTTCACATTTTTTGTGCAGGCCAGTGTTCCCACTGAATGAGTGGGCATGCTCCATAAAAGGGATCTGAACTCATAGGTCTGCTATTGAGTCTTTGCCTTATTCTCACTCAGTGTGAGTCTGGAAATAAGTGGAAGGAAAAGATGACTTTGATGCTACAAATCTTTTCCCAAAACACTTTATCATGCATGGGAGTTCTTTTTATTTGTCCTCAGCACCCTATGGGTGCCACCCACAAAGGGTAGAAAAGCCTTATTTATTTAATACTGTTGTCTTTGATTAATATTTCCCTCTACTGCAAGGGCCAGAGAGACTATGACATGAGAGAACAACATGGTCTTCGTGTTTTCAGGACAGCTATATTCTGTGAGGACTCTCTGCAAGGATCCCTATATTCTTTTGCAAAGGGGGATGTGTAAAGGAGCCAGCATGGCCCTGATACTCCACCTGTGCTCAAATTCCTGATGGCTATAAAGCCTTACTGTGTATTCTCATATCCATAAAACTCACTCCCTACTTTTTGCTCATTAGATATTGCAAGCTCATGAGTACTGCTATTTATCTCTCAATTATCTGCAGTGATGTATTCTTGCATCGATTACACCAATTGCAGAGAACTCTGATAGTCATTTGGAAACAATCCTATTCATTATAAGACCTTGAAATAAAACACTACCTGCCAGCATGTCTTGCACACTCATCCTCCTTTTATAAGTATTTTGTTTAAATTTTTTTGCTAGATCTCATATTGTTTTGCCAAATACCAAAAATATCACAGAATCCCAGTGTGATTTCACAAAATCTTGTGGTTTTTTTTTTCCCCCCTCTCAATAAATGAGCTCCAGAAAACTCTAGAAAAGCTATAGGATCTTTTTTCTACTCAAACAGTTTTGGGACATATGAACATATAAATTAGTAATATCTCATTTTTCTGATGAAAATGATAAATCAAAAATTATGAAAATGGGAAATCAAAATTAGAAAATGGCTCAAATCCAGATTTCATTTGATCCAATTCAGAAAGGAGTTCACAAGATGCAAATACTGAAATAAAGATTTTGGTTTTGCTTCAAAAGTTTTTCTTTACACAATGTACGGTTTATGCAAAATATTCTAAGAAAATACTGAAAGCATTAACATAAAGCTTCATTTTATCTTGCTTATCATGTTTGCAGTGCTGGTGTTGGAAGAACAGGTGTTTATATTGCACTTGACCATTTAACGCAACATGTAAATGACCATGATTTTGTGGATATCTATGGACTTGTAGCTGAGCTAAGACGTGAAAGAATGTGTATGGTCCAAAATCTGGTAAGATTTATATATTTTGTTTTCCTATAGTTGAAATATCAGTCATCTTTTCATGTGATCTACAAAACAAGACAAGAAAGCTCATAACAATCAACTGTATAATACATTTTCTGCTGAATCCTGCTTTTATTTATTTCAAGCATTCTGGAAATATGTTGTCTGTATCCACCTAATTACACTTAGACAGCAAAGTCTTGAAAAGTGCTGAAAGGAGTGCTATTTATTTTAAAACCTAAATAATTTCTCAGTCTCTAAGAAAGTTAATTTCAAGTTTTGGGTGCAGAACAATTGTTAGATTAAAAGTGGATTCACTCATTCACTTAATTTTACTTTATTTGCTACTTAAGTGTATTTTTTTGTGTGTGTGTATGCATATGTGGCATAGTCCACCACACTTTAAAATATTACTTTACCTTTGAACTCATTATTGATTGCTTGATTATTTTTTCAATTGCTTCAAATAAAATAGTACATATGGATGGATTTAATCACAGATTAAATAACAGATTTCAAACTGTTCAAAATCAATGGTGGGTTTTGGGCCTAAAAAAGTACATTTCTGTAGATTTATTTTGTATGGATATAAATCAGTGATGACCTGCTGGTGAAGAAGACTTCCTTCTGTTGTATCTGAAATTCTGAGTGTATGTAAAGGAATAATAGAAGACTTTAAAGCTGATCCTAAATGCCCAGTGGAACAGAAATCAGCTTTATTTGGAAAAGGCTTCTGGCATAAGTCTCCTGCAGGCCAGATCTAACCCTGGGCAGCCTGAAGCCTTTCAGTCTACAGCATAATTTACCAACTTCTCAGTATGGACTAGTAGTTTCAGATGAACTTCCACATGATTGATGGATTTAAGTTGATTTTATTGTCAAATTATTTTAATGTAAAATTATTAGTGTAAAATCTACTTTAAAATTGATTTAATGTAAATTAATGTATCACATCAGAATATGTAAAAAGTGTGTCAGAATACACACCCTTCTTCAAATGATTTTATGGGACCTTCTGGTGATATTTTGACATGATGTGTCTTGTAAGATGCAGTCTGGATACCATGTGCTCTAAATTTTTCCTGTTGAAGTCTTGATGCAGCTAAACAATTGCCAGAACTTTCTTGAAATTATGAGTTCTGGGAATACTTTTTGGTTCTTGCTTTACATTTTTGACTAGAAGTAGAATAATCTAGAAATATAAACTGGAAGGCAATTTAATTGGGAGCAGTCCCAAAATAAAATCTTAAAACAGTGAGGTATTCAATAATATCAATGTATGTTTTTGAAATATGCATCCTTTTTGTCAATCTCTTCATCTGAATGTTATGGCAGGGGCTAGGAAAAGGTGTTCCAAAATGCAATACAAGATGACGGTGTCAGCGTTCAAATTTTCTAAAAAATCTAGTATCCATCTAGCTAGTATGCTAGCTGCAAAGTTCTGAGATAGCCTGTTCTCTGTCCAGGCCATTTCTAGTTCATATTTGCAAGACTACAAAAGTCAGATCAGCAACAAAACTTGCCCAAAGGAAACCTACCTTGTAAAATTTTATGGTGGATTCAAAAGTCAAGCTGAAAGTTCTGTTATAAAACACTGTTGAATTGCCTATTAATCAGATTTTATGTGATCAGCAGAGAAGATATAAAAGAGAGGAGCAATTCCTTTCCAGAACTCAGTATAGAAACCCCTCTGTCAAACTGTCTGTAAGATTTATGAGTAAAATGAATAAAAGCTGATTGCTCTCAGACCTGTATTTTGCTTGTTTATAGCTTCAAAATAATGTTCCTTTTACTAACAGTCACAATCTGTTGGTGGAACCAGTGGATAAGAATAGTTAAGATAGTCATTGATTCTAAGTGGGAAAATAACTAGCTTTGCATAAATTGCCCAGGTAGCCTGCTTCACTCTCTGGCAAACGCAGACAGATTTTCATTGCTACATCATCAGAAGTAGCTGTATGAGTACAAGAGATTACAGAGCTTTCAAAGTCTGCATTCTGAACTGGAATACCAAATCTAAACTCACTGACATTTAAGACCTTCATTCAATAAATCCATGTTTGTTCAGCAGACATATAAAAGTTTATCTTCTTGCCAAGTACAAGGACTAGTTTGAAGTAGTTCTATGTTATTATTTAAGTTAAAAAGTTATTGAAAAGTGTGATGGTGCTGTATACTTCAGGGGACCTGTGAAAAGCTGCTTTTATTACCTGCAATTCTGGATCTGTGACAGTAAAGCTTACCCATGTAAAGAAATTTCTCTCAAACATCTGGGACACTTGAATTGCAAATTGATGGCAGTTCTGAAACAAAATAGCAATTATTGAGCCAAAAAATTACATAAATATTTTTACCTGTGCAAAAGTCAAGGGTAAGAGTATGATACTGGTGCAGATATTCCAAATCCAGCTTGACAATGTCCTGGGCAGCATGGTCCAGCTGGACCCAGCTTGAGCAGTGGGTAGTTGCACCAGGTGGTCTCAAGAGGTCTCTTCCAATTTGAATATACCTGGCTTATTTTCTGCATCTACATATACAATGCTTGTCCTATGTGAATACATGCTTAATCCGTATATTATATTTCTGTATGTTTTCATTCCTTTATTTCATTCTTACATTTGTTTTCCTCTTTTCAGACGTCATGTCCTTGAAAGTGTCAAATGAACTTTAGTTGCCTGTTCTTTGTGCTGTCATATGTTAAAAATGAGGCTACAGCTCAAGAAGTACCACTCAGAATACTGGAATAATTTGCTCCTAGCACTGGTGCAAGCTCCTAGAACGTATAGGTTTAGATTTACTTGAACTTCTGCATTTGAGTGCACCCTGCTGGTTTTCTCTATGGTAGAGAGAAGAAAATTTTCTTATCTAGATATTCCATTCTTATGGCAAAATGTTTTTTCATAGAACAAACATTCACAGAAAATTATGGAGTAGCCTATTAGTCTCAGTAATAGTTAGTCTAATTTAATATATCTTATTTTTCATAAGGATTAATATATTTTGACAAATTTAAAGCATTATGTTTCATAATAATTGAAATAAGTTCAGGCATATATGATATGGTCACTGAAGTACTGAGATTGCTGAGTTAAACTGCAGTTACTTTGAGATTTTCTAGGTATTATAGAAAAAGTAAAAAGTTTCTTTGGTATTACAAGTACATTTTTCTTCTAATCAAGCATCTTTAAATCCACATCTTACAGGCACAATATATATTTTTACATCAATGTGTATTGGATCTGTTGACAGCCAAGGGAAGTAGTCAGCCTTTATGTTTTGTAAACTATTCAGCACTGCAAAAGATGGATTCTCTGGATGCCATGGAAGGTAAGGAGATACAGACTGTGTCAAAATTATTTTTTCACAACAGGTGCAATGACTTGTCCAGACTAAGAAGCAGAAGAAAAGTCCTTTGGTGTGCATTTTTTTTGCTTCAAAAGTATAAATATCTAGACTTTTGCTGCTCTTTATTCCCCCATGCAGTAATGGTCATTGCTCAAGCTTTCCCCACTTCTTTCCATGCAAGATCTTTTAAATCCAGTGAAAAACAGTTATCTGCCATTAGTTACTATTTGTTTACAAGGTAGGTTAATTTAATGTATCTGTTTCTTCTGCAGGTGATGTGGAGCTTGAATGGGAAGAAACAACCATGTAAATACTAGGAGTAAATATTAAAGAAAAGGAGATTTTGAAAATCAAAGTCATATTTTTCTAAGCACAGGGGCCAAAGCGAATTCCCCTATTTTGTTGATTAAAGAAAACACAGATGATGGAGACATCTTTTCTTCTATCAATGTGCCTTCATAAATAAGTTAAAGTATTTTATTCAGAACACTGAGCAATAATGGTTTGCAGTCCTTTTGCACAGACTGCACTTCTGGTGTTATATAAATAGTGCATTTAGTATGTATTTCAAGTGTATTTGAACCCATTCCTTTTTTCCAAACTATGTTTGTAAAAGAAAAATGAGCCAAATAGGATGTAAAAAATCATATTTACATTGAACTATTTTGGTGTGAATTTGCTGTGTTCTGTGTGTTTTGGTTTTAAGTAAAAGCTAAGATTTCTTTACTCATTCTTGATAGACTGGCTTCAGTGTTCTCCATTCTTGCAGATTAATTCCAAGACCATCACAATGATCTTTACCTAACTGTATGTTCTTGTGTTTTGAATATTTTTTTTACAAGTGGTAGTACATCAGCTCATGATCCTGAACAGCTGAAGAGTCACCTTCTGACATGGGAGGATTATTCAGCTTTTACACAGCACACAGTAGCTCTACAGGGACACTTGGGGCTATTTAAGCTATTTTATAATCAGCAGGTTGAGTTTTTTAAGATATGTAATGATGATTGCATATGTTCAGTGCAGAAAAAAAGTGGTTTACATTCCTGCTACTTTTTCAAGTAGATAAAGTAGAACTGTAAATCTATTATCTGTTAGAATGAATGCTAAATTGTCTCATGTAATCAAATATTCAGAATTTATTCTTCTTTCTTGAATATAACACTATTCAGCATTTTGACAGGTTGCTCAAAATTTATTATCAATGTATTTTATAACACAATTGTCAAGTAAAAAAGTTTTTGCACCTTCCTCAGGTTTGGCAAATCATTGCAGATTCTGAAAATTATGGGAGCTAACATCTAGAGATTTAGTAAAAAAAAATGTCTTCCAGTCCTGATGATGATGATGATGACGATGATGATGATTATTATTATGATTACTGTTATGATTGCTGGAAATAGATCTGAAACAGGAATGAGAGAAGCAGGAAGCTTCTATCTGAGAAAAGCAAAAATTAGTAGAGTAACAAGACTAGAGAGATAATAAAACTGTGCCTGGTTTTACAAGGAAGTGACAGTATTCAATTGATATTATTAGGTGGAAGGGTTGATTGCTAAGTTTTTCTCAAGTAAAGAAATGTATCATTATTCTGAATAACAGTGATGCTGTGACCTTAATCTGAGATGCAAAATATGATAGCAAAGAGACTTTCAAACTGCCATCTTACACTGTGTTTAGACAGAAGAAATCAAAGCTTTCTTGTTTAGGCATCAAGCTCGGGGAAGTCAGAAAAAACTCTTTAGAGGCTTGAAATATGTATGTGAGGGGCTGTTCTTGTGTGTGCACATTCTAAACAGAATAGCCAAAGAACAAAAATTTCCATTTCTTCACCATAGCTTCCAGACAGAAAATGCTACACAGAAGGTAATGTGGTACTTTTTCAGAACTAAATGATGATGTTTTTAGAAACTGGCAAGGATTGTATGGTGAAGACCCTTTGTAATTTTGCAGAAAGTGCCAAATATCTAAAATTAAAATAAAAAGACAGCGTTTTAAGGAGGTAGAGATGGTCTACAGAGATATTTGGGCAATCTGTCTTTTAGGAAGACCAATGGTATTGTAAACATCACCTGTCAGGCTAAAAAGAAAACAATGCCTTTTAAAGCTTGTTGGGGGGGGGGGGG
>VWZN01014118.1:109430-124519 GCA_013396955.1 Regulus satrapa | reverse complement strand
TTCTGTGAATGCATGCAGCTCCTGAATGTGCTATAACTAAGATGACTCAGTTACTTTTTTTCAGAAATAAAAATGCAGCTGTATTTTTTTTTTATTAGATAGCTCATGTTGGCAAGGAAAAAGATAATTATTTGATCATATCAGGCAGTTTCTCTACTGACTGTAAAAGTCTTACCCAACTTTCAGTTCAGGGACATTGTGAGCACATATTTATCTTCTGTCAGAGAATACCATATGTCTCAAGAAAATGACATTGTTTTTTCCAGTCTCATATTTTCTCCTCTTACTTCAGATACATGACTTCACAAACAGCTTAAAAGTTCCAAAAAATGCTAAGCAAGTTCACTGTTAGCTAAATCAGGACATAAACACCACACTGAACAGCTGGAATTCTGGAAAATAGTTATTGCGAAGTGTCACAAAATTCCTGGGACCATGGAAATGTCAAATTTGAGATGCTTGACTGAGAAAGCTCCACAATGAGAGGTGATAATCCAAGCCTCTCCAGAGTTTTTATTGTTTGTAAACTGTTGCTGCTGCCTGTATAAAGTCAACTTCAGTAAAGGCACATCCTCTGCCTAGAAAGACAGCTAAAGACTGACTTTTCAGCCAGTATAATGAATAATAATACAGTTTGTAAAGATGGTGCCAATTGTGTAATTATTTAATAACTCCTTATTCCCTGAAATACTCAGGCCTCACATCAGCTGGATCAAGACTATATAAATATAGTCTTGTATGCATATGTATACATCTATATATATATATCTTTCTGCAAATTTGCATTATTTTTGAATCTAAATTGAGTGATCCTAGTGATGCAGAACCTTCAGAGGGCTCTTTTGTCCAAAAGAAATTCAATTAATTAACTATTTATTAATTCATTGGCAGTATTTCTTGGTAATTCTTCATTAATGACATTGAAAGCTTGGATGTTTATTTCTAATTCTTTTGTACTGATGAAAAATGATTTCCTTGGAAAAATCTGTAGAAAAAGTGTCTCTAAGGCTTCTCATAATGTCAGTTTCTTTCCCACAATGTTTTTGAGGATTGTATATTGCACAGGACAGATTTCACAGCTTAAAGGATGATAAAAGATTTAATCTCATCTCATTTATACAGTGAGCTTTTTAAAAGTTCAGAGCACTCAGCAGCTCCCATTGAACAGAGCATGACTAGGCAACTATGTATGGACCTATCAAAATAGAATTAATTTATTATTGGTCATGTGGAATCTACTTAGGAACTGCTAGTGCACTATAACTTAAGTACATTCTCTTGATTAGTTATTATCAGTAGTCAATAATAACTCAAAGTAATAACTCTAAAGCTTATACTTCCAGGCAAACACTTCTATAGGCTACTCTGACACATGGATGTTATTCATAAATAATGACACTACAGGTTGACAGATTCTGTTATAAGCCAGCTGGTTTACACTTCACAAAAAAACCCAAAACAAACAAACAAACAAAAAAAACACCCAACCAAACAAACAAAAAACCCAACCAAAAAAATTTACTATGTTCTCTGAGTCTCAGCATAGATACAAGTTGTCAGTTACCAGTTTCAAAACACAGATGTAATAGAACTTTTTCAGGGTTTGTTTATCTAATCAGAACAGATTATGTTTCTTCTTCTAATCCTTTCCTCTGTGGTTAATTTTCAAATAATTTCCCCCAAAACCAAAATCAATACACTTTCTCTAAAAATCCACATGCTTACATCAATTAAGGCAAAGCCTTATTTTGGATGATTTTTTTGGAGGCCAAGAGGGCATCTGGCAATCTTTCTATCTGTGCAGTTCCTCTCAAATGTTATCCAGAATAGCCTGGTGAAAAATTAAATACAAGCGAGTTTTCAGCATGCTTTTTTGAAATCTGATTAAAATGAGAAGGGTAAGACCCATTTTGTCATATAGAATCTCTAAATACTATCCCACTCTCATTCCAGTCTTTGTTGTTATGTGCCAGATGAACTGCATGGGGAAGGAAGAGTATCAGTTCAGCCAAGGTTCTTTCCATACCTTGAGAAATGTCATGTTCTCTTTTAGGAGAGACCATTGGACTGTGTTGGATTTTGGAACATCACCAGGATGTTTTAACATGGTACAAAAGTAGTCATCAGAGCCATTTACTTATTTCAAAAATCTCAAAAAAAATTTTGCAGATTTTGCTTTGTGTCACATACCCATGTGACACCATGGCACATTCAAGAAACTATGTTAAAACATCTAGATTGCAGTGTAGTTTAAATAACATGGTTTTGAACCTTTAGGAATACTAAAGCAAATGAAATTTTAGTATATAAACATGCAGAAGTTATTTAGTGAAATTATGAGACACGAAGAGAATACAGAGGCTTGGACTGGCAGATCACAGGTAACCAACCTTGTACATAAGCATGTACTTTAAATGTCATGCAGATGAATAACGAAGTGACCTTCACAGTCTAAAACAGTTTTGCAGCTGTGCAACAAGTTTCTGTAACAACAGGATACAATATTCAAGGTCATTACTGCTATTTAGTACAGTGCAAATTTCTTTCCAAATTACTTTATCTCAATAGCTTCTATTTTCCAAAACCAGCATTTTTTTTTCTTTTTGTATGTGAGACATTTGGCATCATCATTTCATGAGTTTATGATTTGCTATTTTAAATGATCCCTATGTTATTGCTATGGAGAGAGTTTTCTACATTCATTACCCTCAGTGCATCTCCACAGCTTCCACTTCCAAGCCACTTCATACCAGTTTTCCATGAAGGTCCATGGCTTTGCAAAAATCCCTTGTGAGAGGCCCAGAAGAGTAAGCTGTCATTTTTCCACAGTCTGGTCACTGAACTCTTTTTTTTACACATAGATGTGATCAGGGATGTGATCAACCTGTGATGGATGCAGAAACTTGTTCTTCACATACCCATTTCTTCCTTTTGCTTGCAGAATTATGGTTTGACTATTGCCCTTTGGACTGAGATTAGGTTTAGATGTCACAGTCATCATGTTTGAAAACAACGTGGTGTGAAAATGCATTTTACGCTTCCAACAGTCTGTAGTGCGAACAGGCAAATCAGCATATACTTTAAAAATAACCTTTCACATAACTACAAAAAAACATGACAACAAGTGATTGCACATGTGATGTGCCTTTTATTTATGCCACATTTCATGTTCCTTGTGTTTTGCCTAATCACAAGTAGAAGACATCTGTCATTATTACTCCCCTTTTTCCTGCAAGAAATCCCTGCTTGTGGGCAGAACCATGGAAAATGCTTGTTCCAGCTAGCAACAGTGCAATGGGCATCCAGTTTCTGATAGACGCTCCCTCCTCCCCAGGAAAACGTCTTGTAGTAAAATAAATGTGTTTGTGCAGTGGTGACTATTTGTCACTGTAGACCCTGACACAGGCATTAAAGCATCTGCCATTTAGAACTGCGTCTCATAACTGGCCAACATGAGAGCTGCAATGAAACTCTATCTTACCATATTGAACTGGAGAAGTCTGTTTAGTTAGCAAGGTTGCACCTCTCAGATACTAACAGGACTGTAACTGATATGAACACTAAAGTCCATATCAAATCAAAGGCAAACAGCAATAATTTGGAACAGCTATACAGTCAAGACCTCTGTGAATAAGAATTTTTAAATCTTCCCCTACAAAGACTGTAAATTTATGCAAAGTTTTATTTGCAAGGTCTCTGACTTGCTGGCTCCCCAGCTCCACTGTTCACTACCCTATTTGTAAAATTTACATTTGAGGGATGGTTGCTATTATGTGCTTTTAAATTCTTTAAAGTGTTATGCACTTATATACAAGTACTGGCACATACAGTACACACACTTCCTCGAGTCATTTCCTAAATCTCCAGTGAGAATGCATGTGACATTGTGAATATGCAAATAATATCAAATCGTTGTGCAAGCGGAATTTGAATAGGTCAAGTGACCAAAAAATTCTAGGTAAACAGAAGTCAGATAAGTCTAACATCATATATAAATTAAAATCAAGAATTAAAGCTGGTCTGTGTTATTTCTACACACCCCTGTGAACAAACATTTAAGGCAAGAAGAGAGAATGAAATTCAGCTAAGAAGTACTACTACATACCACAAGCCATGATGCTCCATATGCTTTGTTCCAGTAGCAGGAATTCTTACTATTAGTATTACTTCCATGAATGTCAGAAAGGTTATTTTTGTTTAAATTTCCCATAGGTCATTGTCAGCATAAAAAATGCTGGTCCCTCCTCCAGCCTCCACTGCCCAGACTTTGAAGAAAACTCGAGGAAAATCTCTAATCTCTGTTTACCAAACATCGCTGTAATATTTTGTAGATCCCGGAATAGATAAATGCTTTTTAACAGACTACCTATCTGTGGTGCGCCAACTCTCCCCTTACATATCTGTCAGCCATTTCAAACATCCCACAAAGCAGATGCTTAAAATATCCTTCTGAAGGGAAAGGAGGGATGAAGTTTCTAATCCTCTATTTGCAATCCTTGGCATAATATTCTATTTCAGCAGCAAATCACACTTCTCTAGTTGTTCCCTAAGAACTGTGACTACAAATGTCAGTGGATCATAAAGGTGGGCCAGTTACAGATCTGTCAATTCTGGCAGTGCTGAAGACCCAGCATCCTCTTAATATTTCAGGGTGCCTTTCAGCTTAGTTTCTCATGAACAGACCCCAGATGACACAGTCTTGAGAGAACCCTGTAAGGAGAATGCAAAGTGCAGTAAATCAGGGCTAGTCAGAGATTTCCTTGACAAAGGCATTCCTGACAAAGTGAAATGAGAATGTAAACACATATTGGGTGAGTAACTGAATGTACCTACTGACACATCATGAGAAATGACAGACAATTAACCCTGTAACAGCTCAGACTGGTGTTCTATGTTACCGCTCAAGCTACAGGTGACAACAAAACATGGGCAGTAACACATATTTCTAGACATGCTGCCTACCCTTATCTGAACAGCCCACCAGACTTGGGTGAGAAGGCCTGTGTGAACTGGAATTGACAGAGAACACAATAAGAGCAAGAGCCTAGAGGTTTTCAGTAGCAAAGAGGTTTTCAGTACTCTAAGTGGTTGCCTGGAGACAGTAATGAGGAGAGGTTTGTTGGGTTTTTGGAGGTTTTTTTCTGTTGAGAAATTAAATTTAAAATGCTACAATTTTAAAAGGTGTTATTTTTTCCTGTGGGGAAAAGAAAAAGGATGTTGGAAGCCGCAGTCAGTAGAAGACATAAAGTCAAATGTTATAGGGATTTCAAAAATATCTTTAGAAAAATATAAACAGTTTGAAAAGGCAAAGGCAGGAAAACGACATCTTGTATTAATAATAAAATACTGAAAGTTTCTGCTAAGAAAGATGCTGTTGAATATAAGTGTGAAAAGGAAGAAGAGGAGAGTGAGTATGTGAATAGAAAGATTTCCATTTCTAAAGTGCAGAAAAATTCTGAGACCCCCCCAGTATGTTCACAGCTGGGCCCACACTGGTAGCCTGCACTTCATAAATCTACAAGAAGCAATTTAAGAATCATTACCCTGGTAGACAAAGTACCTACCCATCTCTCAAACCAAGTATTACATGAGTAGAATAGGGCTATAACTAGGGCTAAAAATTTCACCTTCACTCAGGTGTCCTTTCACAGTGACACATAGGAATGGACACGATGGTTCCTCACTGATTACCAACTGCAAAGTGTCAAAGAGATCAAAGATTTAAAACTCACTGTACCTGTGGCTGGAATAATCTTGAGAACAGTAAAGGATAAAAAGGAGATATTTGGAATGGCATAAAGTGTTAAGTGAGTCCTAGATGACAAAATACTTCTTAATAGTTCTGAACTAAATTCCTGCTTAAACCTTAAGGTGTCAAGAGTGACCCAGGCAGTTCCAGGCTTATTTTTCAACCACAGTTATCCAGAAAAATTGTATGTGGCGAAGCGAAATTGGAGGGATTTAATTCCTGGAGGCCAGCTGTGACTTAAAATGTAGTGCATCTTTCTTGTATTTGGTCATCCAGACCACTCACTGAACTTACAACTCACTGACTTTCTGAAATACTCATTTGGTTAGGATAATAGACCTTGTAGACCAAATACAACACATCAGAGTTTTACTTGTATAAATATGCTGAAAGTGTATTTTCAGTAGAGCTACCATGCATGGAAGCATGAACAAATGAATAAAGAAGTGGCTTCAGAGTAAGTTTTCTATGAGGTTCTACCAAGCTGACTGAAATTAAAAACAGATTCCAGTAGTGATCCTCCTTTCAATTCTATGTTCAATCATTCTTATTCACTTGCTTTTATTTTCTCTTTTGTTAGAACATGATCAGGAATACAAAGCATGAAGAGAAAAAAGGCGGGCACCAACTTTTGAATCCTCCACTTGATTCAGTTTTGTAATAGAGAACATCTCTGAGGACATTTTATTCATATGTGCTAGGGCTGTTTCTAGCTGTGTTACATAAACAGAAGAGCTGGAGTGGGAGACGCAGCAAAATTCAAGTCAAATATATAGTGGGGAAACTGATCATTTTCAGCCAAATGAAAATTTATTCACAGTTGTTAGGAGTTTTGCTCCTATCAGTTAATCCTACAAGGGACTAATTATGTGGTTTCCACATCACTGTGAGGAACTAAATCTGTTTACTCTGTCACTAAGTGCTGGAAAGAAAGAATATATTTTGTTTCCTGTTAAAAAAAAAAAATCTGTTGAAAGCAGCAGGAGCACCTGGCTTCTAAACGTACAGTTTCCCAACTTGCTGAGTCTACTTAAAGCTCTTGAAAGGACAACAACAATTTAGTAATTATCTCTCTTCCTTAAACTAAATCTAAATTTTAATTTGTGCACTTCACCAGTAGAGTGATCTTGTCTGTCTTGTTCCAAACATTCTCAGGGTAATATTGAAGAAACAAAAGAATAAAGGTAAAAGAATAAACAAACAAACAAACAAACAAAAGCATAGTAAATGTGGAAAAAATATAAACAATCATCACACTTTTGGTTTGTGGGATTTGGGGTTTTTTTGTTTGTTGGAGGCATGTGGTGGTTTGTTTGTGTTGGTTTGGTTGTTTTTTGTTGTTGCTGATTTGCGGGTTTTTTTATTAGTACCATTACTTATGCTATGGGACAAAGACCCCTGTAATATACAAAAGCATGTAAAGAGGTGGCTTTCCCATGGATAGTCAGCAAAGTAAATCTGAGATACAACGGATGAGTAAAGGTCATATATCGCTCTTTAAAGGTGGAAAATTAAATCACAAGAAAAGTAAGTGACTGCTCAAAGGTCAAACAGAAAGCAAGTTGCAAACGTTGAAACTGAGAAACTGTTTCTTATGTTCCTTGTCTTAACTGCCAGACTGCCCTTTCTTTAATCTGAAGAGAGAAAAAAACTCAGTGGTGAAATAGTATCAAAATTAGTGTCGCTGAGAACAGTCTGAATTTCTCTTTCTCATCCAAAACTGGATATTCTTCTGCCTCATTAAAACAGAAATGAGATCCACTCCAACACTGATGTGGTAAAAAGAAAACCCCAACTACTCTTAGTGTTAAAGGTTTTTGAAGTAAAAAAAATTGGTTTGCAGTTTTGGAGAAACAGTCAAGATGATTAATTTCATTGTAGCTTTAGAGAAATGAACAATACCATCACACTTGCCTTTAGAAAGCCGAAGTCTGGAACAACACTTGAGAGCTATGAGACCATTGCAGGTGCTTCATTTTCATGTATTATTGCTTCTATAAAAAGCTTACACATGCATATATACACAAACACACAGGAATATACTTACTTATCCACGTAAATATACATACATATGCACTTGTGTGTGTGGGCATATAGATATGGACACATATGCATATACACATATATATATTTACATAAGCATAAAGACATTGCATGGTGTTTAAAGAACACAAGGCAGTGCAGAAAAGAGGCAAAGAGGCCATTTCCCAATCCTCTTTCTTTATGTGAGACAGTTCCAGACATGATGTGACATTACAGTATAAGCTAACAGAGAGTAATCACAAGCTCCATTTCTGTCTCTGTGTCTAGGAAGCTCTCTGTACCCTGCCAGGCCCAAGGGATTAAACTTCAGTTACGCCATATGCCTGGGCTTTGCTTGCCCTGAGCAGCGTCAAGGACAAGGCTGTCCAGAGAGCCCCATCGCACTGTAACCCAGTCACCTGGAATCACTCCTGTCACCTCATGGGCAACGTGGGAAAGTTCACACTGAAAGGCTAAGCCGAGGTGCACTATCTGTGGGTGCCTCATCACCGCAGCACAGCTCTGCCTTGGCAACCTTCCCCATGCGTGCGGAGCAGCAGCGAGCTTGGCTGCTAACCTTGGGCTGGCCCGGGCGGCTTGGGTCACAGGAATGGCATGCTGCAAGGGGAAGGTGGCAGGGGCCGAGGCAATAGCCGGGGCTTCTGCTGGAAATATTAACCCGTCTATTTGGAAAGCGATGGCTGCCTTTGAAAGCTCTCCTTATACATCTGTACTTAGCCCCGGGCAGGGAGCGTGCGCCGGGGGTGTGAGGGGTGGGCTGGGGGAGGGCTCCGTGCGCAGCCCCGCGCCTTTGTCCTCCAGCCGTGCCCCGAGGGCGCGGCACCGGGGCCGGGCCGCCCGCCGCGACGGGACGGGACGGGACGGGAAGGGACGGGACGGGACTGCTCCCGAGCCCCCACCTCGCGTCCCTTCGCTGCGCTCCCAGCTCACGGCATTTCGGGGAAGGGGGCAAAGTTGAGTTGTAATTATTTTCCGTTTGGTTTTGGGGTTCTGGAGGGTTTTTTGTTTGTGTGAGGTTTGTTTTTTTTTTGTTTTTTTGTTTTTTTCCCTTTTTTGTTTTGTTTTGGTTTTTTTGCTATTTGGTGGTTGTTGTTTGTTTGTTATTTGTGTTTTGGTTTTGTTTTTGTTTTTCTAATTTGTCTCCCACCTCTCGTGTCCCCCCTCCCCCTTCTGAATAGGAGATGTTCTCAGGACAGCGCCCGGGAGACTGGCTGGAATCAGTTTTGGAGGGTGATACACCACGACAGCTAAAAGTTGGATAGGGTTTCAGCAGCTCCTATATAAAGCAGGGGGTACTTATGTCACTGCACTAATTAAATTCCATCTGGGTTGTTCCTCGGGGTGTTTTTGAGATTGCCACCCAACTCAAGCAGGCAGAGAGGCCCAGGGACAGCATGATGGACCTTTTTGAAACTGGCTCCTATTTCTTTTACTTGGACGGGGAGAATGGAGCCCTGCAGCAGCTGGAGATGGCTGAGGGATCCCCGTTGTACCCAGGCAGCGATGGCACCTTGTCTCCATGTCAGGACCAAATGCAGCCAGAGGCCGGCAGTGACAGCAGCGGAGAGGAGCATGTGCTGGCACCCCCGGGACTACAACCCCCTCACTTCCCCGGCCAGTGTTTGATCTGGGCTTGTAAAACTTGCAAGAGAAAGTCGGCCCCCACGGACAGACGGAAAGCAGCCACCCTGCGGGAGAGGAGAAGGCTGAAGAAGATCAACGAAGCCTTCGNGCCCGGCCCGGCCCGGCCCGGCCCGGGGAGCCGCGGCCGCCCCGCTAACACCCGTCCTGTCCCCGTGTCTCCCCGCTCCCGCCCCCGCCTGTGTGCCGCAGATCCCCAGTTCGGACTTCCTGAGCACCTGCAGCTCCGACTGGCAAAGCGTTTCTGACCATTCCCGAGCCCTAGGAGTCAGCCCCAAGGAAGGTAACTCGCCCCGCGGGCCCCGCTCNCGCGTCCCTTCGCTGCGCTCCCAGCTCACGGCATTTCGGGGAAGGGGGCAAAGTTGAGTTGTAATTATTTTCCGTTTGGTTTTGGGGTTCTGGAGGGTTTTTTGTTTGTGTGAGGTTTGTTTTTTTTTTGTTTTTTTGTTTTTTTCCCTTTTTTGTTTTGTTTTGGTTTTTTTGCTATTTGGTGGTTGTTGTTTGTTTGTTATTTTTGTTTTGGTTTTGTTTTTGTTTTTCTAATTTGTCTCCCACCTCTCGTGTCCCCCCTCCCCCTTCTGAATAGGAGATGTTCTCAGGACAGCGCCCGGGAGACTGGCTGGAATCAGTTTTGGAGGGTGATACACCACGACAGCTAAAAGTTGGATAGGGTTTCAGCAGCTCCTATATAAAGCAGGGGGTACTTATGTCACTGCACTAATTAAATTCCATCTGGGTTGTTCCTCGGGGTGTTTTTGAGATTGCCACCCAACTCAAGCAGGCAGAGAGGCCCAGGGACAGCATGATGGACCTTTTTGAAACTGGCTCCTATTTCTTTTACTTGGACGGGGAGAATGGAGCCCTGCAGCAGCTGGAGATGGCTGAGGGATCCCCGTTGTACCCAGGCAGCGATGGCACCTTGTCTCCATGTCAGGACCAAATGCAGCCAGAGGCCGGCAGTGACAGCAGCGGAGAGGAGCATGTGCTGGCACCCCCGGGACTACAACCCCCTCACTTCCCCGGCCAGTGTTTGATCTGGGCTTGTAAAACTTGCAAGAGAAAGTCGGCCCCCACGGACAGACGGAAAGCAGCCACCCTGCGGGAGAGGAGAAGGCTGAAGAAGATCAACGAAGCCTTCGAAGCTCTGAAAAGGCGGACTGTGGCCAACCCCAACCAGAGGCTGCCCAAGGTGGAGATACTGAGGAGCGCCATCAGCTACATCGAGAGGCTGCAGGACCTCTTGCACAGGCTGGATCAACAGGAGAAAATGCAGGACATCGGGGGAGACCCCTTCAGCTTCAGCCCCAAGCAGGGAAATGTAAGCACTGCCGCTGGGCCCTTCCGCCGCCCCGGCAGCGCCGCCGCGCCCNGGCCCCGAGGGCCGCGTTCCGGCTCTCCCCGTCCCTCCTCTGCCCGGGCTCCCCCCAGCCGGGAGCCTCGAGCAGCAGCGGTCTGCTCTTTAATGCCTTTTCTCCCGTTGAGCAGGAGTCTCCGTTGTCGAGTCGTCGGCCTCCAGCAGCCTTCGCTGCCTCTCTTCCATAGTGGACAGCATTTCTTCCGACGATCCCAGACTGCCCAGCGCGGAGGAAGCGGTGGAGAAATAAACCGGGTTTTGCGGTAGTATATTTAAGGGAGATGAAGCCTCCACCATCTCTCCTCTAAACTAAGTAACGAAGCAAATTCAGAGTGGAAAGACAAGCAGGGGCCTTTTAAAGTTCGAATCAGAGTACTCCTAGCCCAAAGAAAATGGCTCCCTCGGCCAGACAGACTTCCCCCTTCTTTTATTTTCTTTTTCTTCCGCCTTCTTTTATTTTTTTCCGAGTTTTGTTTTCTTTAAATTTTGTGTTGCATAAACCACGTTTTCGGGTTTTTTTTCGTTTGTTTTGTTTTGTTTTGTTTTTTTAATTTAAGATACTTACCTGTGTACCGGTGATCCGCATTGTCTGAGACTCACCGGGAAGTTCATTCCTGTCTGAGTGAAGCTCTTGGTTGCATTGCGTGTGAGTCATATTTAAAGAGTCCCCACCTCATTTCGTTCCTGTAAATAATTTCTGTACTGTCTTTTCTTTTGTAAACATAACATATATATTTAAATGGTGGAATGTGATATTGTATATAAGAACAGATGGATTTCTTGGATTGTAAAATAAAGCTCTTTGTGTTACAGTGTTTTTCCTCCCGTCCTCTTAATTTCATAAAACTAACCCGATCCCGGAGTTAAAACCCACCACTGACTTCAGCGAGATGCAGGCCAGAAGAGTCAGACTCATGTAGCAGAAGCACGACCCGTGTGACTGGAGGCAGGACACGGGCCAGATTTTTCCTTCGTTTACTCCTCTAAGGACCGTCTACTCCCTCCCCCTTTAGGCCCGCACCCGCGGTGTGAATCCCTCCGTCTCCCCGTGGGCTCCCGGGGAAGCCGGGCGGGCACGGGCCGCTGTACGGACAGGACCCGCCGCCTCTCCGGCCGCCCGCAGCGCTCCGCGGCCCGGCTCTCCGCCTGCTTGCTGAACGCACGGCCCTCTGGAGAGCGAAACTGCTCCCCTCCAATGTCCAACAGTGCCGCTAGAGTACCTTGCCAGGCAAAGATGCTTGCCCTGCACGTGGAAGGTGAGGTTAGAAACGGGGCATGAAAGAAGATACCCCCGCCCGTCGTCGTCCTCCCTCCCGCGACCTCCTGCCCCGGTCCTTGGGCTGGGAGAGGCTCAGTGCGTCTCACCTTCTCCTATCGGCACCGAGGACTTGAACGCAGGGCTTGTCTGCGGCAAAAATGACAGACCTGCTGCACTGAGGGAGCAGCAACTGGCTGTGACAGGAGCCCGCTCCCTGTGGGGCTGGAGGGAGCTGTAGTTTCTTCCCAGGAAAGGTAACTCCCCTTGACTTCCTTGAGCCTGAGAGAGAAGGGAATAGGGTCCTTCCGGGAGGAAAGANGGGGGGGGGGGGGGGGGCGGGAGTGAAACAGCATATGAAGCCTTTCACTCAGTGATGTAAAAAAACACAGCCTCTCTGAGGATGCTGGAACGAAGCTGCTCACAGTCAGAGCGTTACGGTTTGTAATAGATTTTATCCCCGGGAAGGGGCGACCACCAGGGAACAGCGCATTCTGCCCCTGGCACACACGCAGGGCTCGCCGGACAGCCTGCACGAGTAAACAGAGGGCAGATGCTTCAACTCTACCCGCATGCGGTCTCCTCGTCAACTCTAGCCCTTGATTTATTCTTTGTTTCTGTTTTTTGAAAGGTCACAGTCGCGTTTCGGGAAGGTCTCCCCCTTCCTGGCCATCTGGGGCACGGGTTCACCCGTCTGAAGTGGAAACTCTAGGTAGAATCTGCCCTGAGAGCTGGCACTCCAACCGACCGTGCCTTCCTACCACCCCTTCTGTGCCGCCGTGGCCAGCTGGGTTTTTGAACCAATTATGTGCTAGCTTTAATTGTTCTCTAATGAGATACTCCTTTGCAAGGAGTAACTGCGGTGGGACAGTGTGGTGGGCACAGAGATGAAGCGGTTTCCCCATTTTTTATGCTTTCAAATTAAAGCCCCTTGCCTCGGGGAACCCTCGGACTGTTCTGAAAGCGGCGCGTCGGGGAGCGCGGGGCCCTGCGTGCCACCTCTGCGACCGGGCACCGGAGAGGAGACGGTGCCGCTCGCTTCTACAGCGAAGGCACTTGGCCAGCAAGAGAATGTTTCAGACCGGGCTAGCAGCTGGTCGCCTTCCTTTCTAATTTGTTTCAAAGCCCGTCTCGTCCACGGGAAGGGCTACACACAGTTCACACGGCGGTCTGAGCCCCGCATCAGGGGCAGGAGCCGTGCTGATCCACCCCTCAAAGCCACTGTGTCGTGCCCACACCGGGGCAGCCGACTGTCAGATTTACCCGCAGCCAGGTAATCACCTCAACAAGCCGCCCGGGCGCCCGGCAGGACCCCCACAGCAGCGTCTCCTCCAGCAGCAGGGTAACTTGAGCGATTGTTTGGAGTAAGTTTGCCTAAAGGAGAGTTTTTTCATTAAATAAAGAAAATACCTCCCGAAGAGACTATCCGTGACCCCCGCGGCTGCAGCTGACATGCCAGGCTTCCCAGTGAAGGTCGTCAGTGTGTTTGCAATTAAAATGTTTGTGTTAGATATTAATAACGATAATCTTTACTTAAGTCCCCAGCCAAAGCAAACAGGGCCCTGGAATCACAAAATCAAAGAGCAATAACTGGGTAAAGACAAGAGGTTTGTGATTTAATGAAGTCTTTTTCGGGAGGGACCACGCACAAAGTCATCGAAGTTTTTACGCAGTTTTCAAGTGCCGCTGGCTCTCCCTCCTCCCCTCTGCGGGCTGGAAATCCCGTGCTCAACACAGCGTCCCTTGCCTCTACCTGCTCCGCTCCGCCGGGAACCAGCCACCTGCTCGCTCCCTCAGGAGTGCGGGGTGCCCGGCCCGGCGAGGCAGAGCTCCACCGCCCGCCCGAGGTGCCTGCGGGGCCGGGAACGATGAGGGCAACGCGAGGGAACGGGGGGAATGGGGTGCCTGTCTGCAGTGCTGCCGAGTTGACACCGCTTTCCTCTGAAGTGACGCGAC
Organism: Regulus satrapa; assembly: GCA_013396955.1. NCBI lineage: Eukaryota > Metazoa > Chordata > Aves > Passeriformes > Regulidae > Regulus > Regulus satrapa. The sequence goes on along the minus strand of VWZN01014118.1, from coordinate 110,521 downwards.
AGAGCGTTTAAAGCCTTGTTTTTACTTTGAGGTTTTCGGGTTTTGGAGGGGGTTTTTANTTGTTTTGTATTTGTTAGTTGGTTGGTTGGGTTTGTTCCGTTTTGGTTTTTTTTTCTTTTGTTTTGTTGGGGCTTTTTGGTTAGTTGGCTTTGGCTTTTATATTGTGCATCTTTATTGTGCTCGGTGAAATCGCCTGCAATCCAGGGAGGGAGATGGACGGCCAGCAGCAGGCTTAGCTCATTCTCTAAGCTCGAAGTCAAGGCGGTCAGGAGACGGCATAGCAACTATTTCCACGGGAAAATTCCTGCGTGGACCACTGCTGCCTTGGGGACCCCGCACGATTTTTTCCAGAGCTTTTCTGTGGAGAATGAGCAAGGGATGGGTGTAGGGGGCAGGGAGGGAGCAAGCTGAATAATTGAACCATGTGCTCGCTGGGACGTCCCTCCAATAGCAGGAACTAGCAACTTTTCCCAGTCTCAAGGCTGCTAAAATCCCCCTCGTGTCCCTTTGATCTCTCCTGGGAGTCCCGGGGAGCCAGCAGAGGCCAATGCCTTCTTCAGCTGTCCTCTATAGAATTCCCTCTGGCAGGTACTAATGTGTTTACTTAGGTGCGCACGGTTCCCAGCGCTGGGGGGAACCAAACGTTTCTCACACGGCTGGAAGCGCCCGGCCCCACCAGCCCGACTGGGAAACTGTTTTGTCGTCGGGGCATCACGGAGGAGCGCTCGGTGCCGCTGCCGGCAGCCGCGGACGGCGGGAGCCGAGCGGAGCGGGGCCCCGGGCAGCAGAATCCACACGCTCCCGCCGCCCTGCGCGGAGCCCGGGAATGCGCTCGGCGGGGGCCGGCCGGGCACAGTGCGGAGACGCTCCGGAAGGCCGGGGCTGGGGGTGCGCTCGGGGGGGATCGCAAAGCACCTCTCACCCCCGCAGTCCGGTGACTCGCGGTTTCGGTAGGATTTTCTTCTCTTAAATAGAAAGGCGTGGGACTTGCGAAAAGATGGCACGCTCTGCAAACGGTGCCCACATGGGATGGAATCCCTCCAGGAATAGGTTGCGGCACGGCGGTTACTGAGAAGTGAGGAGGGCTGGGG
>VWZN01014118.1:90149-103495 GCA_013396955.1 Regulus satrapa | reverse complement strand
AAAAAAAAAAAAAAAAAAGTGATGAGTGGGAGGATGGGCTCTCTCAGTTCATCCCGAAATGTTTCATATGGTGAATACTCTGTGTGGGGAGGGGTATATACACCTCACCATTGTGGGATAAGGATGTATTACATCCTTAACACACCATTTGTGTTTGTGTTGCTAGCACTCAGCAGCCAAGGGGCCTGGCAGTGCTATTTCACCTCTGATAAATCTTTCACTTGAACCCAGCCCAGCTGAGTCATGTCACCAAAAGTTATCACCTGACTGGCCTTTGGCAGCATCTCTGAACCTAAGATAAAGGAGACTTTGCTTAGGGATGGCTCTGTCCTCCCACAAGGGGCCACAGGGAAAGTGAGGTGGCACCTGCCTTCCTAAGCCTGTAGCAGGGCAGTGGCATGTGTGTGTCTGACACAGGGCAAGGCCAGACCACCCTCTGTTCACAGCTTCCCTCAAAATTACTTTCTGCCTTTTCCCATAACCTCAAGGTAAGTGTTCTTTTCTTGTAGAATGTTTTAGGAGGAGCCTCGATCAGAATGGACTTTCTGTGTTGCAGTCAAGCAGAGGTACAAATTAGGTGTTCTTACACTCCTGTCATTGCAGGTGTTTCAGGAGTATGCAAGTGCCTTAACACAGACACAGTTTTGGTTCTGGGGAATCAATTCCCAAGCCTCCTGTTCACAGGAATCCTTATACAAGACTGTGAACATCCCTGGTTTTATTTCTGGTTTTTCACACTGCTGCGGTGTTGCAGTGTTCACTCCTCTCAATCAAAATACCATCCCAAGGATACATCTTATGCCCAGGATTTAATAGAGTGCAGATGATTTAAAATGGTATTTTAAAATGAGTTGAGCTAGAGAACTTTCAGCATTTCATTCTGCACTGTGCTGACCTTGGCAAGTGATCTCGGACAAAGTATGCAGAGTAACACTAGCAAATCACATGTTGGTAATCTACACCTCTCTTTGGCTGGCAGGCATTTTAAGAGTCGCAAAAAGGTCAGTACTTCTGAGAAGTAGCTTTTCAGAGTGTGAAGAGAAGTATTCTGTCTGTGGGATGTTTGACGTAGCCCTCTAAGTCCTACTACAGTAGTATACAACCTGTAGGTTTTGCTATTCACATCCGGAACACAAAATCTTAATTACAGGACACCTATGAGGAAAGCTCCCATGAGCCAAAAAGTGCAAAAATCCTCATAAGGAATGGAAGTGAGTGCCCCAAAACTGCTTTTAGTCTGTGGATTGGGAAGAACAAAAAGGCTGTTGGGACGTAACGCTGTTCTGGTCAGATTTTACATCTTTCATAATAATATGAATAAGTGGAACTTAAAAGAAAGGTTTATATTTTATATGAACCATGTTGATTTAAGGAAGGTTGTGCCCAGAAATAAATAAGAAGGTGATGACCTAGAAAGTCTGGGCTCCACCTATCCTAACTCCTACTATGTGTCTGATCGCTTAAGGGTCTGGGGCAGTGTGTAGAGGCCTTGCAAGCAGGTGGGCAGGTGCAGTGATGCCTCATGGTCTCAGAATAATGAATACAACACAGAAGCTGTGTTACAGCAAGTTTTCTGACTACCACTGCAAGGAGGGGCATAATTCTGTACATTTTTTAGAATACAATTTATGTTGTATTTTAGCTCTGAAAACCATGCTTATTTGACTTAAATTATGACCAAGGGAGGCAGCTGAGCTTTGGTTTTTTTGTGTGTAAGGTCTCTTGTATCTTTTGTTAATAAACCAAACAGAGATCTTTAATGAAATACATATTTTAAACTCAAATCAAAAGAGACATTTGCACATTGCAAAACTGTCATAAACCTGGAAAAGATGTCTTAAATAGAACATCAAGACAAAATCCTGCTTTCTTAATATTCGAATTTGTTGAGTTGCTTGTGTGGAAAATTTTGACTGTAGGAAAATATCAAACTATTTTCCAGTTGAAAGGCTTAAAAGTGATACATTTTTAGCAATTAGTTCTTGGAGGATGAAGGGATCTTTCTTTATCTACAGTGCTTGTCTAAATATGCCTAGGAACATATCAAATTCATAGCTACATTTCAGTGGAAATTCAGCATCTCTTCTTCTCAGTTCACCCTGCTTGTCAGGAGTAGTCAGACTTAACCACAGCAGGCAGTTCACCTCTCCCCACCCTAAACCTCCTCCCCCACTCCTTTCTTCCCTCCTTTCCTCCTCCTTCTCCACCTTCTCCTCTGCAGAAACCTTGACTCGTTCATCACTTCTTTCCCCTCTCAGCTGGACCTTGTGGTGGAGGACTCACGGCTGGCCAGCTGGCTTCTGACCTCTGGCAGGTTCTGCATGGGATATCAGCCTTACAGCTGGCCACAACTGCCTTCCCGGCAGCTAAAGGCCTAATGAGCTTGGCCAGCTGGAGACAGGGCTGGAATTCTGCTGGTTGATTTTACCCTGCATGAGGGATTGAGGTGTTCATCCCCAAATGTGGAGGGAGTGAGCATCTGTCTCTGTGCTGCTGCCCCAGGGCATTAGAGCCAGGCTTCTCCTACAGCCATTTAGATTAGTGGGATGACTAAAAAAAGAGACTGAAGAACTGTTTTTTCTAATGCTTTTTTGAGTTTCCTGTGAAGTATTAGGCTTCAGTAGTGGAGTAATGAACTCACTGCATCTCACATCCACAGTGTCCGAGAGATACACCCATCCACCAGACCAGGGCAGGACTGAGGGAGTTATTCCCCTTCCCAAACACAGTGGGATATGTTTTCCCTTTATCCAGGAGGCACCACACTTTCCTTTCTCCAGGAGGTTATGCATCTTGGACACTCATAAGTATCATGCAAACCCTGTACTGATCCTTTCTCAAAAGTCTCCTGCATTCCACTCCCCTGACCAGTTGAAAAGCATCATTGATCCATGGAGTCTGTTTACTGCTTGAGCAAGTAGCATTTCTGAACTGCCTGGCAATCTGCTGAAAACTGTTGCTGGCTATAATGCCAAAGGCATTGCTCATCTGTGCTTGAAAAAGGTGGTACCATGATATATCCTTAGCAAGCCTAGAGAGAGATCAGAAAGGTGCTTCAGTATCTGCATTAAATCAGGTGAATTTGGGTCTGACACTCTCTGAGAGGGCCTCAGACCTGGAGTAGCAGCAGAAGAAAAAATGTGGATTTTCTCCTCATTATTTCTCTGTTCTTCTGTGAATAAATGCTTTTGAACTGATACTATTTTCTATTTTAAAAATCCTTATACCATGACTTGAAAAAGTAGGTTTGAAAGCATTAAAACCCTTTCCAGCTGACTGGAGTAGAGTCAGCCAGTCATCTGGAGGTAGCTGCCTTTGCTCTGGTCCTCACTGCCATGGTTCAGTCTCCTGTGGATAGTATGAAGGTTATATTGGGAGCAGACAGCACAGTCCCTTCTCCTCTGGGTCTGTGCCTACCAAGAGCCATCATTCTGATCCTAGGACTCCTACATTTCACTAACGTTGTGCCTTGAGCAGCTGGGAGTCTTTCTGGCCTTTATTCTCAGGTTGTATATAATGCTGTGAACTCCCAAAAGGGAATAATTTGGCTGTAAAACTTCAAATGGATGAGCACTATCATCTTGGATGCCTCTAGTGGTGAAGACATTAGCAGCAGCCAAATATTAAGATTTGAGCTCAAAAGTCCTGCATGATTAAATGGGGATTTTTCTGGGCCTCATCCTGAGTTTAAGCATTCACCCTTCTCTCCCTTGAAAATTCTCTGTTTATCTTGTCACAGTGTAGTGAGTGACCTCCAGTGAGGAATTTGCTCCTGTTGTGCAGCTGGCCTCACTGGAGGCCAAAGAAGATAAGTCCCATGAAGGTGCTTTGTGCAGTGGGAAAGCAGACACCCCACTAATATGAAGCTGTTTGATTACTGGAAATATGGGTGAACTGCCACAAAGTCTGGGAGAAAGTGAGGATCTCATATTGGTAATTTGCTTTGGAAGACACACCTGGTGACAGAAAAAAAGGGGTTCCTGCTGAAGGCAAGAAGGTAAGCACAGAAAGCAGGGAGGGCAGTGGCCACACGATTGTATATGCAGCTACTCAATATGGAGTAAAGGGATGGTGACTCTGGACAACTGGGAAAAAGTTTAATAACTCTGAAATCCCTTACGCTGAACATGCAGTTGAGAAACCAAGTAAACAAGGGCTGAGGCAGCTGTATCATACCAGTGCCTGAAACACACATTTCTCACAGGGTTTCATCAATTTCTCACATGTTTATTTCCTGGGTGAAATACAAAAATGACTGAACTTTGAAACATGAAACTTGTTATTTCCAAACTTCCAAATGTGAAGGAACAGGACAGTGAAAGTCTTTTTAGAAAAGTGCTCATGAAATCGGACTTCTCAAGCAGAAGTGGTCTGCTCTGAGTGATATCCTGGCCATGTCTGCCTCCCACAACCCACATCCCCATTGCTCTCTTTTCTGTGGAAGGACTATGAGAGAAAAAAGAAGTATGTGTTTTGGTGTGTAGTCTTGCTTTAATACATTCTTTCAACAATACCATTATTACTTACGTTCCTTTTTATAAAGTGAATAGTCCTATTTTTTACTGCTTTTTATTGTCCATATTTTCCCATCTATATAGAGTTTTATTGTTGATAAGCAATTGCTTGTTTACATGAATACATTTGAGTCCCATTTAGGTTGAATATGTACAGAAACAACTCCTTATCTTCATGTAAACTCTCCTTTAATCAGAAATAATATAAAGTACAGCTAGACAGCTAGGTTTATTCTTGCTGCAACTCCACTGAAGCCCCTGGAGTTTCACCAGGAACAGATTTGGGCCAGAAGGCCTAGAATATAGTTACAATATATTCATTTTCTCATGCTTCAAAAATGGTCTGTTTATGTGCCAGGCTGTAAAGTGATATTCATGATGACTGAAGCCTGAACAACATTAAAATATCCAGATCCTCTTCTCCAAATCCTCTGGTATCCGAAACTATTCCTTTGCTTTCAAAAGGAGGGGTTTACTGCTGCTGAGGGTAAGCAAGGGCAGGGGCACAGCTTTGGTGTTCAAGCTGAATGAAGGACTAGCCTAGCTGATATTGAAACTTAACTGTAGTGAGCCTCAGTGTCTCAGAAGCTGCCCCAGCCCCAAAGTCTGCCCAGTGCCCAGCCTTCCTGCTCTTGTGGCAGAAGGTTTCTGTTGATCCTTTCATCTCAGAAACCCTTGTGAGACTTGCTGTCCCATTCCCAGAGCCCTCTTTTTGGAGGATTTTTTCTTTAAAAGAAAAATACTGTGGAAAATTGCTTTTTATTGCGATTATAATGGATAAAATGGTTCACACAACTTGCAGTATGCTTAAGAGTCAGAGCCCACACTCTGTTCACACACTGGCATATCAAGTACAATCATGTTTTCTGTTTAACTTGGCCATGATGTCTAGAAGTAGGAACTTGAAATTGTGCTCACAATAACTGCAATGTTGTTTTTGATCATCTTGAGTGCCAATCAGCTCTTACTGAATAGGTAAGATAAGGTACTTCCCTACCTAGCACAGTAGTTATTGGTAAGTAGTAAGTGCAAGGAGCTCTTGAAGAAGTCTTCTGGAGCTTAATTTTTTAAAAAAAATCCTTTGCCTATCTGTTAAGATAGAAATAAAATCAGAGAGAAAATGTTGCTGAACACATGATAAAATCCTCCACTTTTTAAAAACAAATTTCAGACCTGTTAAAAATAAATCAGTAGGAATAAAATATTAGATTAAGATGCAACAAAGTTGATTTTCACATCCTTTTGAACCGGTAGAAATAGCTGTGCACAGGCATACTTTATATATGCAGGTTGTAGTAAGACCAAAGCCTAAAATGGGACTACACTTGGGGAAAGGGAGAAAACCAACATAGCAGTATTTCCAGATTATTTATTTAAAATTATGTAGGAGTATTTTGGGGGGGTTGGTCATGTGATGCTTGACTGAGTCTTCAGCCTCCATATAATTTTTATTATATATAATCCTGATATGCTAGATGCAGATGTTTGTAGTGTCTCAGGCAAAGCCTTTGCCCATAATGTTATCATCATACTGCTTCAGGTGATTTTTTTTCAGAAAGCTCAGGGCCTTTGGGCTTAATTTTTTATCCTGGCAAGCAGCAGTGCTGCAAGGAGGAGGTTCTGCATCTTTTAGCTACCTGAATAGCTCTGTTTGATTCTAATCTTGGAGGTCACTCGGTTAAAAGCTGTGAGCAGCACCTACAACTGTTCTTCCTCTAATTCCGGGAAGAAATGTGCCCAGCAAATATTTTGTGGTTTATGAATGCTTTTATGTCCCTGTTTCCTGTTTCCTTTGAAAAGAAGAAAAGCAATGTATAATCCAGTTGAAAATGTGGTTTATTACTGTCTGAGCTGTAAGAATTAGAGCATTGCCCTAACATTAAACAGTCCTCAAAATTTTCTGATGACATACATGCTCAGGCAGGATTTGGCAGGTCAGAGCTGACGTCGGTGCTGTTCAGCATGGCAAACACGCAGACCTAGACTCTAACTTAGAGCTGGAAGTAGGGAGAAGAGCTTCTGGATTAATTTTGATGCTGTAATTTTCCCACTGCAATTAAATGGAATGAAGCACTTGGTAAGAGAAGGGAAAAAACTCTGAATCCATATTGAAAGCATATATTGTGCATCTGAGCCAAATGTGACTTACATAGCCGTAGCATGAAAATTGGAATTTATGAACATAACACCAATCCACCAGAAAGTATAACACACAAATACTTATAAAATATAAAATCATTCAGCAGCACCCAAAGATAAGAACACTATACATATATTTATTTTGTCTTAATAGAAGTGCCTGCCCTCAAGAGATGCCCTGCACTTCTGTGAGCTTTTACTCCCTCTGGCTTCTCCAGAGTAGGCTGCTGCAGCTGAGGCCCTTTTGGGTGCAGGAATTCAAAGCTGAAGAATCCTTTTTCCAGTGGGATTATTCTTTTTATAAAGCTCTGTGTGTGTGCTGGAAAAGCAATTTATTTTGCTACTAATGTGGGATAAAGCATCATTATGCTACTCAGCTGTTACTGGGGAGTATTTGAAAGTGGGAAATCTATTTTGGGCCCAGTAGTAGCTTTAATCATTCCAGTCTGAATAAAAAAAGTAGTAAGTNTTTTTTTTTTTTAAATGCAATTTCTCTAAAATGTTGAAGTACAGAATTTTAAATATATGACTAAAAAATCAACTGTACTATTTAAAACATTGAAATATACAGGAGTTAGGCACTTTACAAAATCCTATGGCAGATGAAGGCTCAAATTCTCCAGAGGGATTAGGTGTTTAAATATAGCTGAGAATCAGAGACTCCAGGTCCACAAGCTGGGTTAGGGATCCCCAGTGCCAAGGACCTTGTAATTGTAAAGCTATACAGAACACTGGGAATATGAGAAATTCTCAACATACGGGAAGACGCAGCTGAGCCCCAGTCTAATCTCTGGGAATACATAGTGTGAAGCAGGGCTCTGCCTAAATAACAAGAATTTGATGAAGAACATGTCTTACTTAAGTGTCTTAATCTGGATTGGAATATACTGTCTTTCCCCAGTCAAGATCAATCTGTCCATCTTTCTTTCTGTCTGTCTGCCTTTTCACCCTGTGTCTAAGCCCCGTACTTCACTGTCTAAGCAGGGATAAATACTTCATTTACAAAGTAAAAGGGAATGTGCAATTTTTCCCATTTTATTAACTGGGTTGTCACTCACAGTGCTCACTCATGATGTGGGAAGATGAGTAGTACCCTTTTCTGCTTGTGTTGAAGGGACTGTTTTGATTAGGAGAGAAGAGGGTGTTTCAGGGCATGGTGTCTCCAGTGCAAATTTGAGTTGCGTTACTATGTGGACTGGACTAGATGGTCCTTCCTTCAACTTGCATGATTACTTAGGCTTCTCAGACATTTAATTTACTCTTAAATCAGATTTCTGCTTCATTTTCCCCCAACTTTTGGGGTGGACGAGTTGTGTGGCATATGATCCTCTCTTTCTGAAGGGCTCTGTGATAATTTTGGTCATCTGTCTGGAAGCACAGATACTACATGGCTAAACTCTTGGTGTTTCCCATCCTGCAAAGACGGCACATTCAGTCCTGTGACAAGACCTCTTGTGTGTGCTCAGACATGATGGGAGCAGTCTGCTCATCCTCATTTTCATGTGTGTCCCTTGCAATGTGTATTTTGATCACAAAGGGAGCATACTTCTCATTGACCACAAATAGGCAGGGTCAGGACCTTCAGCCCATGCCTCTTCTTCAGACTGAGTGGATATCCTGGAGCAAGAGCCTTGTAACCACTGGGCTGCTTCAGAAGGTGGATCTTTGTGGGCTGTGAACTGAGACCCAGTGATAGGAAATTCCATCAGCTCTGCTGTGGTCTGGGTGGAATATGAGCAGTAGTAACAGTGAGCTCCTAATCCACCACAACTGTTTGCTGAGTAACTTGTGTATTTCTTTAGGTAGTTCTAGGACTTTTTGCCTTCTAGAGAAGGTCTCTTTGCCAAAAATCATCCTCTTAGGACAAGCTGGAGTTTTAGGACAATTACAAAAAGGTTTCTGATAAGCATCAAGTACACACTGGAATAGCAATGTATAATAACTTATTCTCTGCCTTTGTCAAATATTGGAAGAAATTTATTTCCAGTGGTCACTGTGCACTTTGAATAGTTATATGCAAGAATGATGAACAGGTTTGCATATTACTTGTAGCAACTGAGAGCATTGAATGAAAAACAAAGAGAAATCTGTGCTACCTGCAGGTATTTCTTACCTCTGTTGTTGAATTGAATTATGACTCTGGGGAAAAAGGTTAAGGAATTGAGAATTAAAAGGCAGTTACCTTAGGCACACATCTGGAGCATGTTGTTGTGTTATGTCTCTTATATTTCTGAGAAAATTCAACTGCAAAGTGGAGTGTTGCACTGCCTTAAGAACTGGTGAGCATCCTGACATCTTGCAGCAGATCATGGAATATGGGCATCTTTTTCCAATGCTCAAGTTGTTCCTGGCTTGTATACCCTCAAAATGAATGTGTGTGGACAGTGACTCATGAATAATGCTAAAGGATACAGCAATGTCCAGGCAGATTTTTTTTGTCATTTTGATACACAACAGGTAGTATAATTTGGCATGATTCCTTACATGCTTGTACTGTTCTATGACCAGCATTTGTCATTTTTTTCTTTTTTCTTTTTTTTTTTAAACCTCTATTCCCTAAAATCTTGTGACTTAGAGTGACTTAAAGTTGCGGCAGTCAGCCATGTCAGATTCCTGTGATTTTGAACATTTAAGGATGCTAAAGCAGCAAGGTCCATCCCACAGTACATAGGATGCATCTAACTGCTTATCCTGCTTGAACCTGTTCATTTCTCCCCTGAAAGGAAAAAACTGATCAAAAAGTGTACTATGCCTGAATAAACCCATCTGCTATTACTAGTGCATGACAAAGAGACAGGCTGCCGTTTATATCTCTCAGAAGTTGTTGTGATATGGAGTGGCATCAAAATGCACGAAACAATTTTCCGTCTGGGTCACTGGGGAAATGCGGATGCTGTCCTTATGCATTTAAACTGAGCCTTTTTTTCTGCTGCTTCCTGAGCTCCTCACTTATAAATAATGCTGATCCTGCCCCTCTGCTCAGCCCTAGTGAGGCACATCTGGAGTGCTGTGTCCACTTCGGGGCTCCTCAGCACAAGAGCTTCCTGGAGCTCCTGGAATGGGTCAAGCAGAGGGCAATAAAGATGATTAAGGGATTGGAGCATCTCTCTTATGATGATGGGCTGAGGGAGATGGGCCTGTTCTGTTGTTTGTGTGCTGCAGACACGCACAGATGTCGTTCTTTGTCTCATTTACTGCCTACCACTTCATACAGTCAGAGTTTGCATGGCATCTGTGCACTGATCTCTGGCAGTTATTGTCCTGTGGTAAAACTTCTTGTGCTCTTCAGCTAAAATGTTGCAATCTGCAGCACTTAAAATGTAGGCTTCTTATCTAATAGATTCTTATAAGTTCCTTAAGTAGTGAATGAAGAAAAAAGAGGCATTTCCCATTATTAATATGAGAGGGAAGAGATATAACTACCCAATATATTTTCTTCAGCAACAAGTTGGGAATAGGATGCTCCTTCAAATCGAGAAATCACAGCACTATAAATGGGGAAGGTGAGACAGTGGTTTTATGCTGCTTCACTGGTTGAAGGAGGAATACATTAAAGCTGAGGTGGGGATTAGGACTGGCAAGAGAGAGGGATGCAGGAGGATGATTAGTAAATTCTTCTGTCTTCACTGGAAAAAAAGGGTATTATTATATTGTGTCAGTAACCATTACAAAGATGAGGTGAATCCCCTCTTGGAGATGATTGTTCCCTCTGTTAGCTGCAGAGAGATGGTAGCTGCAAGGAATTGTACCTTCACTGATGCTGGTCTCTAAAAATGATGTCAGGTGTTTTGTCTGACTTTTGAGTCACTTCAGCTGCTTCAACAGTGAGTTCTACAGTGAAAGAAACATACCAAATCTTCATCCTACTTGACACTTGAAGTTATTATTTTTTTCCCTCCTATTTTTTTTGCAGATTTGAAGTTTGTCATTCTTTGACTCTTGGCTTACAGAGCAAATTTGCTTTAAAATTGCATTCATCTCCTCTGTAAGCCAGATCACCTGCATAGCTAAGCTGAACAATTTAATAAAGGCAAGACAACTGCTTCTAAAACATACTTTGGAGGTGTACTAATTGTAATGCAGACAGCTGCTGAGGGTTCATTAGGTCAGCAAAGACTCTGGTTGGAAACTTTTGTATCGCATGAAAATCACTTGCACTTCATTGGATTCAATGACATTTCTCACATCCTTGCTCCATGCAGATTTAAATAATCATCCTAGAATTAGTCAGGGATACAGGGAAGGAACCAGCCTCAGTTACACCACTTACTTCCAGTCAGTGGAAGACTTGTTTACAGATGTCAGGAGATTATTATTTGAAGCAACTGGCATGCATTTTGACAAAATATATTTTTGGCCTTGCCTTGCCTTAAAGTCTAAGTTTGGCAAACAGCTAAGTAGTCACACCAGGCAATTCAAGGATGACCATAGATTTCCTGATACCCTTCCTTGCCTAGGATTGTAACCCCTATCAGAGTCTGGGGGTATCTAAGAGAACTGGACAATAATTGCTGTTGTTAAGCACTATAGTCAGAGCATGAAAACTGAACAGGAGATCTGGTCCTTAACAAACAGTGAAGGCTGTCAGAGCCTGGGCTTTACCTCTGAAGCTTACTGAAGGCAGGACTATTTTATCACTTGGGCTTCATTCCTCTGTCCTTTCTTCTAAATTCTGGTGCCAGTTTTCTGAGGGCTTCTGTATTTGTCAAGCCAGTGCTTCTTGTATTGCCTTCTCCCAGACCTTTCAGAGAGGAACCTGCCTGAGAATATAAGATTTAGTATACAAAATGTAGTTGCTAGTTTACTCTATTGAAAAAAAGGGATAACTCTAAGATGCCTGCGTATTTCAGCTAAATATCAAAGCCTTGATTAAAGTTGTTGGAGGAGGAGGAAGAAATTACAGGAGTGTCTAGAAGGAGACAAGTAAGAATGCCTCTATGGCTAGTCCATAGATACCCCTACATCTAATGATCCAGGATTCTGTTTGAGTGTCCCTCTGAGGAGAGTAAGACCAGGCAGTGGTGCAGACTGTTGGCATCTTTGAGAAAATCACAGCTATAATGGAAACCCAATTTGATGGCTATCTTTGGCAAGTCCACTGCTAAAAGCAGAGCAGCTGCTGCAGGGGGAGATTCATGGCTTGCATCAATTTGTTACTGCACCTGGTTTATATAGCTCCCTTCAGCAAGACATTGAGAGGTGCTTCATCTATCATTTATTTCTATGTAGGTGATATACTTGCCTAACATTTGTGACATTTTTTTCCTCAGCACATGTATAATCTTCAGCAGCAGCCACAGCAGGTGAAGTGTGATCTGACCCTGTGTGCAATAACCATATTAAGGAATATTTACATTAACCTAGAATTATTACCCTGGTAAGATTATTGCCTTTTTTTGCCATAATCCTATTGCTACTTGTCATTCTTAGCACAGAGAGTATTCCCTCCAGTGGTGTTATTCTACATGTAAATCGAGTTCAGTTCTGAAGTGTCCACTCACTGTAAAATGTGTGGCAATGTGAACGAATGCTGCGTGCATCTCTGTGTGCAGCTTTTTAATGCTAGGAGGAAAGAAGCCCTCCACAGTCCCAGCAGACTGAGCAGCTCTCGGTGCCATGAGCATCGCTTTACACTAGGCGTCTCCCTTGGCATATTTATTCAGCCATGCCCCCTGAATGGAGTCAGGCCGAGATAGGGACTCGCAGATAGATCCCTACAACGGGGCTGTAAACCTGTGACAGTGCCGTACACATAGTGAAGAAAAATACTGCTCAAAAGACCCAGTTAGCACTTACACTTTAGTCTAAGTTAATCGATGCTTAAACCCCTTCACATGACCAAGTTTTTGTTTTCCTTTAGGGGTATTAAGAGTGAATAGTTCAACTTCTTTCTGTCAACCCTACAGACAAGGTAAGGACAACATGCACAAAACCGAGGCTTGAAAGGTGGTGCCGGTTTGAGTTTTGCCTTGAAAGGTTTAAGTTTTGCACTTGAGACATGGTGTTAGTAATGAAATTAATGGCTTGTTATGTGTTTGATCCCTTGGAGTTTAAGAACGGCTCTTGCTTTCTCATTGCTTATTGGTGGAAATGTACTTTGAAATAGAATTTTAAAACAAACGAAACACTGGTTCCTGGATGTCTTTATATAATACACTTTCAGACTGGATGACTGAAGGCACTGATGACTCAGTGTTAGGATGTTGCTAGGAATTGGTTCCATATTTTCACCTGTGAAATTCCAGTCAGAGATGGGTCTACATACCAGATGTGATGGATTTTTTTCAGCTGTAAACCTCACTTACTCAGTGCGTGCACAGTGACTTTGACCTACAAGGTGTAATTACTTGTAATTACTTATGTGTATGTTACTGCACAGTGTAATGCCTCAAGCAGGCTTAGATGTCCATTGGTTCCCGACAAGGAGTATTTTTTAAGCCAGAGGAAGGTGTGTGGTTGTTCTGTAGTCACCATCACAGCATAAAGTGCTTTGTCAGCAGGGAACTAAATGAAAGTAAAAATGGTCACCTGATGAAAAAGGGCTGACTCAGGAAAGAGGTGACATTCCTGGCAGATCTCTATTTTTTTCAAGGTTTATCTACCACTTTTCTACCCTCTGAACATATTTTCCCCCATCTATTCTTGAGGGCTAGTGCAATTATTAAATGTAAGACAAGTAAGGTACTTGACTAT
>VWZN01014118.1:42206-90085 GCA_013396955.1 Regulus satrapa | reverse complement strand
TAATGGATATGGAGTGCAAGTGAAGAGCAGAGTACTTCTCTTGAGTGAAGGTATTTCACTCTTCTTCTTGAGAGGAGGTAGATATGACAAAGCCAGAATTCCATACTTGGCTAGAGAGATTGTACATGACCAAAAAGTGTCACTGCTCAGCCAACAGAAAATTCACATGGAAAGAAGGGTAGGGGAATGCTGCAGTGGGAGAGTTGGAATAGCTCTGTAGTGACTTTTGGGCGCATGTCAAAGGGAATTTGTGAAGCCAAAAGATGGAGTGATAGGAGAGAGTTTAGTGAGGAAGTACCTCTCATGATACTCTCATCTGTGTTGGGACCACTCTTCCCTACCAAACTATTCATGCCTACCTTAACATACCCAGAATTCTTTCCATGCTGTTTTAGCTAAGCATTTTGTCTCGTTCTTTCCAAAACCTGCTATAAGAGACATGGTTTATCCTCTCAACATAAATAACTTACTCAGATAAAAATAATTTATATTTCTGGAGAAGTTTTCATGGTTATGGGAAAAAAATTAAAGTATCTTCCCTCTTCTGTCATGCTGCACTGGCTACTCTGTACTTCAGAGGTTGTACTTTACATTTCTTCAGTTTCAATAGAAATGTTATGGAAGTGTCTCCTGAGATCCAGTTTTTAATTGGGCCAGTTTACAACCTAATCTCAGGCTTCCAACTGGTCATAAGTGCAATTTATGTTGGTCTGTTTTGGAATGTCAAAATTATAAGGTTGGGCAAGATTTACAACTTCAGGCTTAGTACAGTTTTCCTTGCAATGAACATTAATTTGTGTGTCCATGTGTCTAACGTACTCAGAGAAAACACACTTAGAATTCTCTCAACTTGAGAGTCACTGGTGGGGAGAATCTGTAATAGGACTAGTGAAGAAAGTCTCAGTAGGACAGGGATATGTTTGGATATCACTTTTTGCAACACAATCCAGCTTCACACATCTCCCAGAACAGAAGAATGAGAAGAGATACTCCTCCACCCTATCAGCTCCTTATGATTTTCACAAAAGGTACTGTAGCTGCTGAATCATATGCTTCTCTTGTGGTCAAGGAGTTGATAAGAATATGTGAAAATAACTATAAGAACGTAAATTGAAAGCTAATCAGAGATTAAACTCCTATGTGACTTTTTTCCTCTTGGATCTTGTGTGTTCCTTTTAGACATCTACTTTTGTAATCTTTTTACTTAATCCTAGATAGCTGCAGGTTTTAGATTTCAGAACTGGGCAAGTTTTGCTCCAACTTTTGTTATCCCTAATCCCTGTGGTGGAAGTTTAATGGCTGACACTTTTGTGCATCTCTGTTTGCAACCAGAAACCTTTTTGGTTGCAGGTACCGTAAAATGCACACACACACTAGCCTGGTGTTAGGGGTGGCAGTAGAGATTTCTGCTATTAGCATTCACAGGCTAAAGCTTGTTGCAATCTGCTCCTGTATGCACCACAAGAAAAGCATTTTGCTAACAATACCTGTGCTGAGCTGTTACATTTCTTAGAATGGTTCAGAACAGACATCTTTAGTGACAGGAACCCCTTTACAAACCAGTATATGTGCAATGCCTCTTGGTCCTCTGAGCTATGTTTATAGAGGTTTAAGACCAGGGAATTCAAACACTGGGAACTTTTTCTTATTTTGAAGCTGTGTATGAGTGTAGCAGCAACATCCCCTCAAAAGCCACTATTTATTCAAAGCTAGTAGTTAAAGTTGTTTAGTAGGGGCTGTGCTTATGATCTTTTTAACAGAATGCCTTATTCTATTTTAAGATGCATGTCAGACAGGTGTAATGAATCACATTTAACAGATACCTCTAACTCTTGATTTCAGAAACAATCAGTGTAACCTCCACAGCTTGATTTTGGACAGCTGAGGGCAGAGACAATGAATTCATCATACATGTATCTAAATCTTTCTGCTCCTTCAGACTGCATTCACTTCATGGACAAGAAGGGTTAACATGAGTCTGCTTGCAAGAATGTTTGAGCACATCCCTAATTCATCCTGACCTTCTCATGGCTAAGCACAATGATCTGTATGTCTCATCCAGCAGAGGTGTATCGCAGCAGGCAGCACATTTTTGCAAACTGGCCCAGAATACTTTCAATTTAGAGATCCGTCTCGTTTTACTGAATGCTGTATATGGAAACAGTCTCACTAATACTTATGGAGGGACAGTAGCTAATAATCCATTGCTTACATGTGGGATGGTCCTGAATACTTCCAGATGTTTTGTGCATAATTCTGAAATTCAAGCTAGAGAGCTTATTGCTTCATTAAGGACTATGGAATTCTTCAATACCCTATAGAGTGCCAGTCTGTTCAAATGTCACAAACAGAAAAGCTATGGCTAGAACAGCAGAGGCATAAACTTCACTAAGTAAATGCCATCAACCTTGAATCTCTGTTATTATTAGACCCTGCATATGGATCTTTGGTGAACATGATGCAACAGTGAACATGATGCAACAGTGTGTAAACACTCCTTTGGTTACTGTAATAAAGAGAAAAAAAAGGCATCTTTGGATCTCCTACCTCAGTTTGCTGCCAGTGCAGAGAAAGGTAAACACAGGCAACCACAGGAACCCACTAAGTTGAATGAAAGAATATCAATTTAGTGTAGTGTAACAGAGAGTGCCAGGAGACCAATCAGTTAAAATACAATGCACAAATACCTGCAGACCTACATATGGAAAGGGTTGTCTTCCCTGCATGTCTTCTGGACACAAATTCAGCTGTGCACATGTGGAACTACCATGTTGAATCAAGACTAAATACATTTAAATTTTAAATGAAAATACTGGCTACAAGCAAAACCACATCACAGGCTTAGGGACAGTGGTTATTCTGTGATTAAGTAGCTGTATGTTTTATTGATCAGTAAGGGGTATGAAAAGCAACAGAAAGTTATTACTTCCTATTTCCACTTCAAAGTCATTGACAGTTCTTACTGTTAAATGTTGGCAAAGACTAGAATGTTAATTTTATTGTGTATAAATAATTTATTGAATAATAATATATGAAAATGATTTTTATATGTTTCTCTATATGAATGACAGTCTATTATTGAAATTTATTAATCAGCACATTCCACTCAAATCTTTTGAAGAAGAGGAGGGAAGGAGGTGGAGAGGCAGTTGGAAAAATGCAGTACAGTGAGCTGACTGAATCTGAATACTTGGTCTCTAAAAATGCAGCTATCAGTGTAATTCAAATCATACGGGTGAGATACAGAACAGTTATATGCACTAATAAGAACAACTTATATACTGTCAATATTAATAGCAATGCCTGTTCGAGAACAGTTTTAAAATAGGTACGTACAATTTTATTAAGTATAAAAAGACACCGTGCAGAGCACAATACAATATATTTCATCTTCAGTTCTCTGTTAGTTCTCAAACTCTACTGTCTTAATTGATATTGTCATCACTGACTGCTGAATAGAATTACCTCTCTGTACAAAATGAGGCTTCTCTAGATGAATTCATGCTGTTTGGTTTTAAAAATACAGTAATTTCCTTTCAATGGCTACTTACACTGATCAAACAAACACTGTCAAGACTGTTGGCTAGCGTGCATTTGGTTTCTAACATATGCTATGATACTGCAAATTTCCCCTGCTTTGCTTTGTCTTTCTCTGTTTGAAAATAAATTCTCCAATTGTTTCTGACTTTGTTCCAAGTTCACAAACAGAACACTGTTTCTGACCATTTCTACATTCCATTCCTCACATTACTGAACTTTCAGTGATATCAGCAGGAGTTTTCAACATGCAGTGACTGTGTGGTTTTCTCCTAATCGCCTTTTCTCCCCAAAGCATTTTCCAATGAAGCACAGAAGGCATGTAAAAATTATAATCTTCTTTAGGATCTGGGGGTCCATTTTCTTACTTTCTTGAAAGCAGATGACATTTATAGCCTTCCAGCTTTGACTATCTTCTTTGGAAAAGCAGACATGTAAACCTAAGAACTTACAGATTTTGCTTACACATTCCAGTTTGGTTTAATTAAAAAAAAAAAAGTCAGAACTCTGATTTCAAATTGATTTAAATGATAACGTGTGAGTCTTAAAATAAACAATTTACACATCCTCCTCTCTAAAATATATTAGCATTAGACTGGAAAATAAATTAAACAACACAGAAATGCAGAGATTATGCTATCACAGTAATATCTGCCAAACAAAGCTTGGTCTTTTGCTAACATTAGCTTACTACATTTGCAATACATGCTAAGCAAAGACCCTACTTCTCTAACAGGTACATTCAGACAATATATATTTTATGGAATAAATATATAATATATCCAGTTATAGATTTCTGAATAGTAGCTATAATAGATACAAGCAATACCTACGTTTAAAAATACAGTTCTAGGCTTCCCTAACTTTTCTACGAATAAAATTAAAGTTGACCTAAAACTTTCTCACTCTGTTGATGCATAATAAAATATATGGAAACACCAAGAGTAAAAAGCCAATTGCTTCTACAAATGGAATACTTTATAAATATAGTAAATTGCTATTTCCAGAGGGAAATCTGAAAATTATAAACAGGAAGTTAGGTTAAAACAGCTCTACAATATATAGTACAAAGTGGTTATGAAGCGTGATGTATGAGTTTGATGTCTGTGGCAATATTTTGAACTGATGTTTTTAATTCTTGGAGATAACTGTAGAGAAAGATCCTGCTCCCAAAAGCAGCCAATCTTAACCTCCTTGAACAAAATTTTCAGTGACTAGAGAAAGCCAACTAGAAATTTGTCAGAGTAAGGAGTGCAAGATGAGATCAAACAGAATTATTTGGAAGCCCTGGACTTTGCTGTTTCATAGGGTTTACCAATCATGCTGTGCTCATTAGGAACAGAGTCACATAAGTAAAAGGTATCTGTGACTGCTGTGTGCTGAAAAGCTTTATCATGATGGTACCCTCCCTACAGCTCACTTTAGTCTGGTACTGTACATTCTCCAGATGAATTCTGTTTCATAATCCTGTAGTTGTTTGCTTTTGCTGGAATACTAGAGTACAGCTCTGGTTGCTTGATTACTGAACTCTTGATTGAGGCTTCTTCTTTCTCGAGAACAACCTAGAATTAAAGAAACATATTCGTCAGAGAGAGCACAAAGAATCAAGAAATTAAGCTGCAGGCTGTCTCTGCCTGCCTTTCTTCTCTTTCAATTTAAAATCAACAAAAATTCCTTACTTGATAATGAAATTATATAAACAATTGAAAAAAATTAAGAACTTCCTGTGCATGTCTGTCTCCTGCAATGGCCTTGGTTTACACAGAAACCCCAGACTTAATGAAATACTACTGTTCTTACCTATTGTCTGAGTTGAGGCCGAGGTGGAATTCAAAACCTCAACAAATCTGGAATTCTGGGGTTTACAGGGTGTTTAAAAGGTGGGTGTTTTCCCCTGAATACCAACAGAGGTCAGTGTCAACACTAATAAAGATGAAACCACCATTGGGAGCCTCAGATTTTGACCATCTGGGGACTTTCTGAGTCACTTGTTGACTCTTTTCAGTACATGCGTGTTTGTTTTGGGAACAAACAGCTATGAGATGAGGGTTGGGATTTAAGTTATTGGGACATGCTTCCTACTTGCTTTGATTTAGGCAAATGGAGCATGTCTATAAATGTATTCATAGCATAAACTCTCAATTATTTCAGGAAAAACTGCATATACAGAGAATCTCTGAACCTCACATGCCACTGGGAGACTTGCAAGCCTCTTGGAAGTTACTGTGATATTGAATGTAATTTAAGAGTGAATGAAATATTTCCTACCAAACTCTATCCAAAAGCAAGCACTTCAAGGGGCACTGCAGGGTAACCAGAATGAAGTCTGGGTTCCCTGTTGCAAGGAAGCGGCTTGGAAGACTTTTTTTCACCTACCACCAGCAAATCTTGATATTTCATTGCAGAGTGGTGACAGATTAGTTGAAAATGCTTTAAACTATCTAAATCTGGTTGCAAATGTCATAAATGCTCTGGCTGTTAATATGAAAAAACATTGCCAGGACTTCTTTCACTTGCAGATAAGCCAGAAATGCACAGTGGCTTTTGATCTCAGGGTTGTTAGGTGGAAACTGGTTCCAGAATTAGCTAGTGCCTTTAACCTATTTTCAAAATGCATCTTTACTGGGGAAAGCCATGTGGAAATGTACCAAAGAATGAGCTCTGCTCATCTTGACTGCAGTATGTGCTGGCTGGGGCTCCAAGGGCTCCAAGGCTCCAGACCCCTCACTGTCTCACTTGGGGCTCTCTCCATAGCCCAGGACCTCATGTCAGCCCTAGGGCCAAAATCTCCTGCCCCAGCAATGCCAGTCTCCAGCTCCCCAGAGCCCTGTCCTATATCCAGCCATGAGGTTCCACTAAACTGGGCTCACTGTGGGCTCATGTCCCAGCCTGTCTCTATCCCCAGGCAGGTGCCCCAGGCCTGGGGCTGCCCTGCTCCTGCGTGGGGCTGGGATGGGCTCTGGCACCTGATACTGTCCTGACAGACCCCTGGAAGTAGCTGGCCCAGGTGGGATTCTGTCAGTGGACTTGAGGGAAGAACAATGAATCCTCTCACCTACGACATATGATTTTGCTGTGTAGTTTGCTGCTGTTGCTGCTGCTGAATGAGCAGTTGCTGCTGTTGCCGGCGCCGGGCTGTCCTTAGTTTTTCGAATCGAGCCTCCATCTCCTCCAGCACCTTGGGGGTGTAGCGCACCACCAGCTTCACGCTGTCCTTGGCTGCCTTCAGCAGCTCCACCGCCTTCTCGTGGTGTTCTCCTTCCACACTCTGGGAGCAGAGAGAATAGATTTAATAGTAAAAGCGGTGCTTTGATCTAGAGGTGTGTCTTTTTCATATGGAAAGCTTGACAGAGTAGTAGTTTCCACACCTTACATTTTTTAAGGCAAAAAAGAAAACATGAAGTAAGACTTATGCACTGCTGGGCATGTATTATTTTTCAAGTCCTGATTTCTATGCTAATGTTGCTTGGAACAGTAAATTTCCAAAACAGGGAGGTGACTCAGCTTTAAATAGAGTATTCAATTTCTACCATTTAGTGGACTGACTGGAGTCATATGCCTTTTATGCATGTGCATTGTTACACACCTTATGAAAAAAGGATAATATTTCAAATGGTGCATGATTGCCCACATGTTGTAACATACATTCCAAAAAACAAAAGTATCTCTGCACAGAAAAACCCCAACAGCCTGAACATCTGCAACCTTCACATGGGTTTTAGATAATCTAAAAATAAGTCTTTTCTTTCCCAGTTAAAATAAATCAAAGTTTTACTACCTGCTATGTTCTTAAACTCTTATGTATACCATGCTTTTGGAAATGTATGTCTCACCTTAAGAGAAAGTGTACAAAATTTGGCATTGTTTTATATTTTCTTTTTTGCTTTTAAGTCATGGTCAGTATGGCATGGCATGGACATTCAAAGGAAATGAGAGGATATTCAGCTGTCATTTTGGTTTTGCTGGGCAACAGCATGAAGTTAGAACAGGTATGAGTAAACATAGTAACCTCCCAAGCTACATGAAGTAGAAACATTTGTTTGCTTTCAAAGTGCTGGATGGTTCTTATCCACACCAACAAGAAATAGTGACTGTTTTGTAGGGGAGTAACAAGATGGCGTGTTTTAATAATTCATTCAAAAACCGAGCAAACTGCATTTAATTCATGATTGTCTGTTTTCTCTCCTGTTTCTCCCCAGCCTTGTTCTTCCGGTTTCAACAGTATTTTCTAATCAGAAATGAAGGGTTTGACTTTGTTGCTATCCAGGTCAATGGAAAACTCCCATTGATCTGAACAGTAATGATATAGAATGAAGCCTAATGCTCTGAGCCATAAGCAAAGAGGTGAAATAAACAAAGGCAAACAGCGCTGCTAAATACAAATCCTGGTCTCTGAACACAGCTCACTCAGATCTGGACAACACAGTTTCCAGCTGTTATATGATTGTTATACTTGCTCTTAATGTCTTTATACCTGCATGCACTCCAATTTTCAAGGTATTACAAAAACTTTACTTATGCAGCTTAATAACAGCTGCATAAGTGAAATAGCAGAGGCCCTTGGAGTGGGGAAAAGGAAAGGGGAAAGGGAGTTGTTTTGCTGTTGGAATTCCTCTGCCTCTGCAAACCTCTAAGGCTCTGCTGGCAAAGGACTCCTGCTTGTATTGGTCATTTTGATATAAGGTGCTTTGCTGACTGGATTATGCTATTGGGGAACATTGCAATGATCTGACACATTGTTACTTTAGAACTGCCCACCAAATAGGTAAAATTGTTTTGTAAAGTATATATTTACTGAACATCTAATTTTATTACATGTACTTCTATATACTTATTCCTTTTTTTTCCATTATTGCATTGGTAGAGTGCATCAAAGAGAAGGATGCAAAACACTATAGAGACAAGAACAGCTGAAAAAACTGCAGATATTTTGTGGGCAAATACCAACCATTACTCTGTCCTGGTTCACAGACTTACCATAAATCTAAAAGCAAAAAATTCACTTTCCTGAAGACAGAAAAGAAAATCTGTTAAACCCACAAGCTGGGAGACTGAGAAGAATATTTTTATTAGGTATCCCTAAACAAACACTTGTTAGACAAATTAGTCATTATAAGTCTATTTTGCATCCTTTCTGTATCTGATTCAGACAAGGTATCTGACAAATGCAGAATCTTTGCCAGATATCAATAGGCACCATCAAGTGTTTTTGTCAAGCCATCTGCAGGGCTTACTGCTTTCAATTTCCTTTATTTTTTAGGAGGTGGGGGACAAAAGTAAAAAAATACCCAGCATAATGAGAAAACACTGTTTTTTAGCATACAGTGAAACAGCTGAAGGAACACTCTTCCCATTCATGCTGGGATAACAAATCTGGATTCTGAACACATAGCTCTAATTTTATGTTGCTAATTATTAAGTTGGAAAACCATCAGTGATTGAGCACAAACAAGTTACAGATATTTCATTTCATGTTCCACCACTGAGTCGTCTGTTCTATTGTACATGCTGTATATTTTTTGCTTTTCTCCAGCTAAATTATGAGAACCACAGAGTGAATTAGTGGAATTAGTCCCAGTGAACAATGCTAAATTTAGATTTTTTTTGTCTGGTCTCAAGCTGTCTGTGAACAAATAATCACTCCTATAATTTGTGCCTTTTTACAAATTATATTGTGTGGATCATTCAGCCCAATAGCATACGAACAGCTGGTCATTACTGTGAGGGTGGTGAGGCCCTCACAGGAACAGGTTGCCAGAGAATTTGTAGATATCCCATCCCTGAAAGTTCAAAGTTAGGTTGAACAGGGTTCTGAGCAACCTGCTCTAGTGGAAGGTGGTCCTACCCATGGTAGGGGGGTTGGAACAAGATCATCTTTAAGGTCCCTTTTAACCCAAACCATGCTACGATTCTGTGATTATTTCAAGTATGCAACTTGAATTCAAACTTTGAATTCTGCTGATTGGACTCTGAATACAAAAATATTTCTCTTGCATCTCTAAATCAACTTTCTCATGTGTCCATGTGCAATTGGGAATTTTGTACTGTGTTTTTTTTGTTGCATTAACTACAGATATATTCTAGAGCACGTGTATCAAATTTTTGACTGGAGAATTATAAAATAGAGGTGACAGGAGGATCAAGTTCAATACACCTTGACATCTGAATGTTCACCACTTTCCTCTCTGGTCTTTGCCTAGATACTGTTGACAGTGAAAAGAATTTTTCAAGAATCATCCATCAATTAGTAAATTGAAACTATTTTCACCTGCCTTTTTAATCACATGCCGAAAGAAACAGCAAAAAAACCCACCTTTGATCAACTTTAAATCAGTGTGAAGTTCAGGCAACCCACTTCCTTAAATATTCCATTTATTTCTTTTTCTTTGAGACTAAATCATCTTTTCTGTGAGTTTTTCTTTCCTTTCTCATTGCTATTTGGTACAAGCAAGTTTTCAAAACTAGTATTTCTCTTCTGAGACCATGATAGTTTGATAGAAATGGTAAAAGGTCTATATGAAGTGTTACACAAATCTTTTGCTACAAGAGAAAGGGCATAGGTAGTGTTGAGAGAAACAGATGAAAAAATAGAAATGTTTTTATTGTTTATGGGCTTGCAACAAAGAAGAAATTTAAGTTTTAAAGTCTTAGATTTCTGAATGAACTCAGAAACTGCTTCTCTGTGCCTTTGATGCATTTAAATACAAGGTCAGATGGAGGTTTGCATGGAAAAAGACTACATGTTCATAAAGGGAAGGGTAAGGTGATATGAATGAGTGTCCTTATCTTTTCAGTACTTTACATTCCTTTGTAAACGAGAACACAAAGCAAAATTAAAGGCAGAATTTGACCTGTATTGTGGAGTCAGAGTTTTATGTGTCCTCTATTCCAACAGCCCTTTTTTTTACCTCCATATTGACATTCACAGTGAAATTACTACAAAAAACTCCACCTTCATTTACATGAAAAATGACTATGTAAAAAAGGTACCTTTTTACCAAGCATACATGCTCACATTTGTACAGCTTATTTCTTAGACAAAGATATCACAAATGGAAGAGTATCACTAAAAGAAATCTAGACTGTATCCTCCACTGCAAATCAGCACCAAATGCGCTTACCAAATTTCTTTCAATTTTATGTGTTCAAAGGCTTTGAAGGTCACAAGACTACAGAAGTACCACTGTGTCATCACTGCTTAGAAAGGGCTGTGTGCCTGGAAGGCTATGAAATGAAAGAATGACAGTCTGTAACTAAGCTTTTACTGCAAGAGGAATTTACAGAATAATCAATTAAGGACATAGGTTTCTTGTAAATTAGGCAGGTAGTGTGGATTTGAAATGAAGCTCTTCAAGCACTCTCTACTACAATACAAATTGTAATGGCACAAAATTATTGGTGGAGCTCTGTCTCAGTGAACCACAAACGCACACTGAAGAGTCTTTCACAGAATTATTTTTGTTTCGTGTGGCTGCATTTTAAATCATGATGTTAGAACAGCTGTGAAAAGTGCAAATCCATATGAAAATGAAAGCTCTATCAAATTTCTACATACCACTCCATTAACTGAAAGCAGCTGGTCTCCACGTTTAAGCCCACCATGCCTTTCTGCCACTCCTCCAGGAATGATGCGGGAAATATAAATAGGTGAATTTTGCTCCTTTCCTCCCATGACATTAAAGCCCAGGCCTTCCTCAGTTTTCGGCAGCTCCACCACTCGTGGGTGTGAATGGCCTTCACTTGCAGCAAATGCAGCAACTGTTGCCTGGAAGAAAAAAAACGATTGATTTGGCAATTTAGATGGAACAGTGATAGACACTTTGTTGTTCATTTGCAGGAAGAACTCCTTCCTGTGAAAACATTTCAGTATCTTACTCTGAAATTTTATGATTATCTGAAAGTATTTTAAAATTATTAAGTACAATGCCAATGTTTTTGAAATAAAGGAATAAAGAGAGGAACAAAGAGTTTAGGTGACTTGTCAAAGATAATACAGAAAGTTACCAGCAGAGCCAGAAGTAGGCACCAGGAAGCCTTACTCTGTGGTGGTGTACCCTTATGATCATTAGTGCATTTCTTCTTTGCCTTTTCACAGGGAGAAAATTTATTCCTGTGGGATAAGACAATGGGATCTCTAATATGTTCCTAGTTGAAATCAAGGGGATGAAATGAATTGTTAACTCTCTACCTTGCTTTCAGTTATGGAATTATTTATTTTGAATCCTCAAATTATATTTATAAATTAAAAGTTTAATTTATAATCTTTGCAAACTAAGTAACTTCTGTAACAGGAGTAAGAGGTTTTATTATATAATTTTGTCAAATTTTTATTGAAAAATTAAATTTTAAGACAACAACTGATACATAAGCCAATTAGAAAAATCTAGATTGCTTAACTTATTTCAGGAAAGAAAGAAAAAAAAAAAGGAAGTAGCATATGTGAAGTTTGCATCCAAGAAAATACTACAATTATACTTGATTTTTCACTGCAAGCATTTTCTTACTTATCAGTTTTAATAAATCATGAAGTAAAGATTAAGAAAATATCTTAAGAGTTCTTAAAATGTGTTTGTAGTTCAAACTGCTTGAAAAATTTTGCATTAGACTAATATTTTTGAGCATCCTATAATGCTTATGCTTAATAGAAGCTAGTGGATGATGTGACATAATGGATCATTCTCAATTACATGTTTTTGCACATGCAGAACTTGTCATCATGCATACATATTATGTCAGACATGAATGCACTAGGAGAATGAAATGCAGACAGCCCAGAAATAACCAGGAAATATTGCAGTATTGAAACATTGCTCTGTAACCTGCTGTTCTATATGAGTAAGAAATGAGAATGGGAAACACTAATTGGACTTCTCTCCATTTACTAAATAACATAGCAATAATTTCTATGTTTATCTGCAGTGTAAACAAATCAGGATTTCATATACACACTTCTGTATATAGAACCAAAGTTCTTACAAATTTACATTGACCACTAACTTTCAATTAGAAGGTTAAAATCAGAAAAATTACCTACAGAAAAGAAAGTCCTATTTAATACGGAAAATACACTGCAATTTAAGTTTATTAGGTTATTTGCTGCTATTATAGAGCTTCTTTCCCAAAAATACTCTTAAATAATTTTGTAACACACTCCCAACCTTCCTCTTCTGATATAGCTTTAAATTAAAATCTCCAAACATAGATCCTCAACGGTAAGAGATCTTAGTTCCACTAGGACTTCAGGGAGTTTAAGTTCACAGGAACAGGACCATAAAGAAATATCTCTAAAAAAGATTTATGTGTTTTCCAAGTTATTTTGCATAGAATCTGCTATACTACATAAAAGACAGTGTTCAGTGCAAAATGATAATGGGAAAAAGAAACCCCCTTATTTTGGAAGCATCTATTTTTGTGCATGTTATGAAAATACAGAGCATATTTCACACTGACACATAGAATGGGTTCTTTCATCGTTGTGTGATTTCCCTTATCATTTCAGCAGCAGCAGTAGCACAGCTGTCATTGTCTTAGGATATAAGAAAAGCAGGTCCACATGGACAAAGAGACAATATATTTTATTAAAACAGGCAAGGCATCAGAAAAAAACCCAGGCTTACATTTAGCTGTGGAGTCAATAAAATATTGATCAAGCCATTTCTGTCACTGTTCATCCTTACCACTTGCTCAGTGCCTACATTAGTTAAATGGGGAATTTTGATTGTTTAGTTTCTACCTCCCAAATAATTGTGTCCTCTCTGGATGAGATGTATGGGAAAACAGTCCATTAAAATATTGGTTGTTGCAGGCAGACTGCTACAGAAGAACCAGTGGATTTGCTTTTGCAAAGCAACTTTTCAAAAAGCATCATATTCCATAAAATCATTCTCTTTTCTTAAGCTACAGAAGCAGCATAAAGGTTGAAATTTTCCATTATGATTGTTACCTGGGAAGTAGCACTGGTTCTAGACTCTGGGCTGCCACTGATGTCTAAATTTTCTTACAGTGTACACACGAATACCTGAAACACACACGCGCACAGTCAATTACTAGATCACTTTGGTAACACATATTTCAACAGCTGCACGTATCCTACCTTTGCAGTGGCCCTGGCTCGGAATTCGGGGCAGCCATTAACAGTTATGGTTTCATGCATGTATTGATACACCTAAAATGTTCATGAAAATAAAATGAAATTAATTATAAGAGCAAAACAAGGACTTTATATTAACCCAGACAGGAGAGTCCCTTTCCCTCATAGAACTTACATTAATGTATTAATGCAATCACATAGTCAAGTGTCTGCAAAACTTGAGCATGCTTAGGTTAACAGAGAGCATAAATCTGTGTTTCTCATGACCCTTTCCAAACTTAACTTTACGTCTTCCAACACAACTCCATCCATTATCTAGCAAGTAGTTTCCTAAAACCAGAACAGTTAAGTTTTACATTATCAAAAATTTGTGTTTCCAGGCAACTGACTTGAACGCAAATTATCTGAACTGAGTGGTGTCTCAGCCTCCAACGGTGGCTTCTTTGGTCTCCGAACTTTCTTATCAACTAAAAGACTTAGGAAACTGAGGTTAAAAAACTATATAAACTGCTCAGCAAACAGAAAAAGAATGCTGCTTAGCTGAAGAATGGAAGTGAAAATAGTTCTGGAAAAAAGTCACAGTACTACCTTCCATCAAGCACAACTAGGTATAGTAAAAAGGGGTTGACAGTCTGGTAGGTCATGGTCAATGAATAAGATTATCCTTAAAAATAAATTTTACATACACACAAATTACATAAAATCAACACTGCCAATATATATTAACTTCCTGTAAATTTTTTTCTGGTATACACTTCTGGTCATCTTTCCCTGGTCCTTAACTCTCCCTTTTAAACATCACCAGTAAAGAGAAAGAAAAAGTCTGTGTCTTACATTGCCTTTGTTCTCTACATTTGTCATACTCTCAGAGGAAAAACAACCAAGAATTGATAAGAGCCAGTTATTTTGAAAGCAAACTTAAAAAATAAAAATATTTATATATAACATGCAGAAAGATTTTTGGAAGACAAAGGTGATTGCAAACAAACCAAACATTTTCTTTAACTTTCTTATATAATCACCAAACTTTAAAAAAAAGTTGCTATATGCCACTGATTTACTTGACCTAATTAATCAGAAATTTCATTGTTTCATGTGCCTTATGTCTCAGGCTGCACTCCTCATCAGAGAGAACCTTTGCTGTATGTCAGTAAAGCATGTTAGCTTTTACAGCAATTTCCTTAGGTTCCTTGAGGAGTGCAGATTCAAATGTACTTTCAAAAATATATTTATCTTTTACTCATTTAAAGCTGATGCTTTAGCAGAAGTGACAAAACTTTCCTCTTTGGTAATGTAAATTTTACTTCGGCAGAGAAGTACTTAACTGACCCACAAACAATGGCTTGTTCCATTGACAGAGAAAAGCTCCCCATCCCCCTGTCCCAGGGACTTGTTAAGCAGTACCAGAATGATGCATCTCTCCCCACTGAGCCTGCTAATATGAAACTTAACAAACTGACAAGCACATACTGCAAAAATCTAAAGAGAATTAAGACCTGTGGCTCATTTCTGACTTCACTGGACAGACATACTGTTAATCAAGCACTTTTAAGTAAGAAAATGTTTGGGGATTACTGATCCACAAACCTTTTTTCTTGGGGTATCATACATAAGGAAAAGGCAAAAAAGGAGATAAAAAATATGATACGTTTCAGAGATCTAAAATATGACAAACATTTCCACAATACAGTGTAAGATTCTTTGTCTTGACTATTGTAAGCACATACGTCATATTCTAGAACTGAATTTAAAAAACCCTGGGCCAATGAAGAAAACTGAGATAAGGGGAGCATGCTGAAAACCTTCCTGCTTTCTCCATCTGAAGTGAAATCTTGCTTCCGTGGGAACATGGTTGCTGACCACAGCAGAAACCAGGATTTTGCCCTTTTTTGTAAACATTTGGGGAAAGAAACTCTTTTGTAGTCTCTAAATCTCAATCTCTAAAGGATTTCTTGTTTCCTATGTTTTAGTACTAGATGATACCATCCTAAAAATGGATTGAGCCTACATACTCAGCATTATGCTGCACAGATCAGTTCAGTGTTTATTGTATTATGTTGTAGGACATATTATTACATAAGAAGATTTACTACATTATATAAGAAGAATACTGTGTGTGTAATTGCAGTAATGAATCATTACATACTTGTTTCTTCAAAACCTATAGTGTACTGAACCACTAATAATGCTGTATTTTCTTCAGGTTCCCCTTCATCTTAAAACATGACAGCAGAGTCTACATATTGTTTTTGCTTGCACAGCTTTAAATGTTGAGGCTTGCTAAAATGTCTAAAGGCATATATTTGAATATTGAACTATTATGACATTAAATTGCTTCAAAAAGAGGTCACAGGATTTCATACAGAGGAACAGTTACTAAAAATATTCTTGACTGTGGTTGATTATCACAAAGGTGAACTGACAATAATACACTTGTGTCTTAGAAACATTTTTTAGATTTGAAGTAATATAATTTCCTGTTGACTGAATACTACCAGTATCTAGCTGGTGGACTTTTAAATATCCAGTATCCTGGTAACTAACTTGTTTACTGGTGAAAGAACAGGCTCATGACTGTGTAATTAAAAATGTAAGATAAAAAATAATCTAGCAGCTCAAAAACTTCTTGAAAAATATGATCAAAGGTGTCATATACTCCTTGGGTAATCTGTAAATTCTCAATGCTAACAGATTTAAATGAAATGTTGTTCTGCAAAGAGTTATTAGTGATCCTGGTATCTCTAGCACAGTTCTTACAAAAAAAGAGTCCTGTATGTCAGATCTCACTATCTATAAGCAACAGATGCAACCAGTCTTGAATATTTTCTTCAGGCATTTGTAAATCTAATTTTCTTATTTGACTGTTAAATTATGCTTAATGTGATTTTAGTTTAAGAATGATAAAACATATACACGTACATAACTTTCTTTTTACTAAGTCGGTTTGAAAACCAAACACAGATTAACCGTAGCTGTTCCATCAAGCCCCTTAAACTCTTTGTAGGGTTCAGATCTGATCAGGGCTCATTTTTGCAATGCACTGAAGTCTATAAACAAACGTTGTTTGTTTTCCTATAGCCACACTAAGTCCTTTATCTATGCTGTTCTCAACACCACCTTAGCCATGATTTTAGTACAACAAATCCATTCTGCTCCCTCTTCTATGTACACAGAACACATAAACTGAAAATCTCTTTGTTCTCACACTGAGTAAGGTGGCGGTTAAATCCCCCTGGTATGGAATATAGCTTCTTGCTCAATCCACGGTATGTGACAAGTCCTTGAACTGGATTTTAAAAATATTTTCTTTCAATTCCTACTATTATCTGTACATCTGATTATATTTTTAACATACAGTAATTCTCCTGAATCTAATGATGTCATCCTTAAGACAATTGTATAACATTTACTATAAGATCTATTATAGATTTCTTTACTTGAACAAAGTACTAGTCAGTATAGAAAAAGACAAAGGCACAGATTTTAATTTAAAGCATTTAAAAGAGAGAAAAAAAAGAGAAAATCTCCTCTCTTATTCTTATATTCTTCTAATAGTAGAATATTTGCTAAAGAAGTATTTTAAAACAGTGAGCTTTGTCGACTCTGATAGATGAATAATTTTGAAAGACATCATTGTATAGTATGATTGAGCTGAAGAAAGAAAATGAAAATATCACAGATTAACAGACTGGCTGAGGGTGGAAGTGATTCTAGAGGTCATCTCATCCAAATGCCTTGCTCAAGCAAGGCCATCTAGAGCCAGATGCCCAATACAGTAACTAGATGGTTACTATATGTTATTAAATTGAAAAAGATCCTATCTATTTTTGTAAGTACAGCTTTGTATTTTTTGAGTGTCTGTAAGACTACATGGGTATTTAGTAATATTATTTACTGATGGACTCCATACACAGTCTGATGGGTCTAGTGCCTAGGGAGAAGAGCTTCAGCAATTCATTAGTAACAGAGATTAAATTACAGGTGAAATGTCAATGTTTCAAGACATAAACCTGCAGCTGGAAGGTAAATGGTAATGTTTCAGATCACTTCCCCTCCTGCCCCCCCAGTGATTTCTACCAAAACTGTGAGTGTCTGTGTGCTGAATGTTCATTGGGTAAAGACGTGCTGCAGACACGGGTTTGTTCACACAGATCTCTTTTGGGCTGTGGAGCAAGACGTACTTGTACTTTGTTTTTTCTTTCCTGTGGAGCACAGAATGCAACACTCCCACCAAGCAATACTCCTGAAAGCATGAATACAGACCTCAGACTTTTTTCAGCTTCTGCAGGTAGTCTCCTCAGACATAACCTAAAGTTATTCTCCCACTCTACTCAAAGATTACAAAAAGACTGAGGGAGGTAAATTGCAGCCAGAAAATTTGAACTTGGAAGTGAACCCTCCTTGTATTGTGTCAGCTCTCACAGGCACAGAGAAAAGCACATTTTATTACCTCTCCCAGCAGGACCTGTAGTGAGTCAGATGCAGCAGGTATTATTGTTATGATGATGGACCTCATCCCCACGCATTCAGCTGGGAGACAAAGCAGCTGGTTGAAGATTACTGGAGCACAGGAAGGGGAACAGCCTTGCAGGTACTTTAGGAGCTAGCTTGTTACCAAAAATTACTCCATGCAGACACATAACAAAGCAGCAAGTTATTTAGGGCTCGGCTATTTTAGATAATGCAAAGCTGTAGAAGGTCTAGGAAAAACAGTGCACTTGTTTTGTAAAGGTGTCTAGAAGCAGTATTCTGTTTACAACCCGAATGATGCAGCATCTTTTATAATGAATTCTCTAAGATAGAATTTAATTAAACCATTTTATTCCATTAACTTCTGTAAGAGGTATTTAATGATTCATCCCCTGATGAAATATGTAATTCTAACTACAACTGCACCTACAATAATGATGCTCAGCTTTAGGACAAGCTAATCTGAAGAGCAGAGGTATGAGGCAGAAGTCATTTTACGGCAATGAATAGGTGCTCAGAAACCCCCATACACACAATCCAAGACGGAGTACATTGCAGTTCAGGCCTGTGACATAGCAAGCCCAGATTCAGTTTTCCGAAATATCTGAGTGGGGAAGTAAACTTTTTGGAAAATGTTATGGGTTTCTTAGCACGAGATGATACATGTAAGTAGTAATAATAATTAGAAATAATAAACTACAGTGCCTGCAGTATGATAATAATACAAAGACATAAAATGCTTCCTTCAAGAAGGCACAACCTAAGTAAGTGACTTAGGCAAATCATAGGTAAGCAGGTAAAAGGGTGAAATGAAGAAAAAACCTGCAAAAAGACTGATAAATGATGCTTGAAATATATAATGGCATCATCCAGATTTAACTCCTTTACCATATTTTTTTGCTTCAAGTTCTTGCTTCAAGTGTAGAAAGAATGGTGTATCTATTTTTGGAAGAAGACTTTCAAGGAAGGGAAGACAAGAGCCTGACAGACAGTACAGAGGGGAGAGTTAGTATGAGAATAACCAGAGCAAGTAGGACATAATTGGTTTCACTGGGCTTCTGTAGTCATGTCAATGGAACAGTGTACATGTGTGCATCCTTGCAGAACTGATGCTAAGCTATAAAAGAGAGATTGTTATTTACTTACACCTCAATACTATGCATCTGCTGTCAACCAGCTGAATTCCTGTCTTCCTAGCTCCCTTTGTATTTTGGAGAGGATGATAAATATTTTTTCCTTCTAAGATGTCAAGCCAAAAGAACTATCTTAATCGGTCTTTTACCATGGTGACAAGAGCAGAAGATGCTTTATTCAGCATAGTTGCTGGCCTCTCTTCTTCTCTCCTCTCCAAATCTGGAGCTGACTCCCAGGACTTCAGCTTCCTCTGCTCTGAGACACACATTTCACTTCACGTGGTCTGCAAGAACCAGTCCTTGGGGTAGCCCAAGAGAAAGTCCAATCTTGTGACTGGGAGCAGTTACAGAGCACAGGTGCACTGGAGAGCTGCAGACCTCTCCACTGTGGTGCCTGTGAATCCCTTGTTTCTGAGAGCAAATGGAGAGCAAATGCCACCTGCAGCACAAATTGGTTGTGTCTTTCCCACGCTACTTAGTTTTCATAATTTTTGACTCTTTCATATTCTGTTTGGAATTTTTTCTTATCCATAACCTCTTGCCTGTATTTTCCATTTTTAATCAAACATATTTATGTCTGTGGATAGGAATGCATTGGTTTGTATGACTGGACAGAGCTGTGCTTCAGCACTCAATTCAGATCATGCTTGACCACATCAGTGAGTAAGGACATCTTAAATAATACAAAAATCAGGAGGGACTCTGGTAACCTCTTGTACAACATAAACCATGGTAATACCTGGTAATTTACCTGGTAATACCTGGTAAATTACCTGGTAATATTTTGCACTAATCCTGATTTTTGCTTGAACTATAGACTTTTCAGAACTCAAGAGTTTTCAAAATCTCTGCCCTTTATGGAAGGTTTTTTGAAATTTCAAACAGTATTTGCTTTTCTACAAAATGACCTACAAACAGATGTAATTATCCAACTAAGAAGACACCTCAACAGATGATGACATAGGAAAAAAAAAAAAAGAAAACATGTCAAACACAACCAAAAGTGTGTATATTAGCAGCATGGAGGTACACAGCTGACCCAACCACATTTCTTCTTTCACAATTCCTCTTTCTTAATTCCTCTTCTGTAATTACTTTTTACATCTGAAATCTTACTCTAGCTCAAAACCAAAGCAGTGGAGCACTTCCATTCAGCCATAAACCTGTGGTAGCTCAATGAAAGTGGAAACTATCTAGCAACAGTGTGTTAAGTCTTGTATCTCTGGAATATTAGATGGAATCTCTGGTTTTGTGCTGTGTTCTGCTTTTAAAAAATCATCTTATGTGATAAGCATGCTTGGGAAAGCACATCTACATCTATAAGAGCATGTCTTCTTCAGAACTATATATATACAGATCTATAGTCTCTTGCTAAAGTGCTGTGCTAAACATTGTCATACACCGAAGTCCAGAAGACAGCTGCTCCATAGGGTAGTGAAAAGCTGGCTGATTTTCTTTTCTATCAATCTAGCTAAATCAAAACTTATTAATATTGTGTTAATAGCTACTTTTATCTTTGGTAGTTAATTTAAAAACTTGGGGAAGAGACTATTCTGAATGACTGAAAAGCGAAAGAATTCGAGAACTGCCTAAACAGCAGTGCTTGTGAGGGACAGACCCCCACAAAACCACTGGTTGTGGAAGAATGCCATGGAAGCGATATATACATACCATAGCTTCAAGTTTATAATAAACTTAGATTCTTCTTAAACAAGATTTTTTTGAGCAAACGAATCACAAAAGCCCATTTTGTTATATGACTGTGACAGGTGTCATTACAGGAGTAATCCCAAGAGAAGCAGAATTAGGCAATCTTATACCCAAGCTGACAGTGTACATACTGTACATAATCTTCAGTCTGCCCCTGACTGAAAGCTGAGGAAAGTTTTTTTGTCAATGTCAACAGGACAAGCAGATAGATACATGTGGGTACAGGGAGGTTGAAATGGCTGAAAAGTACCTTTGAGAGAGAGGCACGTGATACATTATTGTTCTTACTGGAGCACCAACATGTCTGTATTACATAAGTTGTTGCCTGCAGCTGCCAAATTTTGACAAGTGAATTTGAAAAAGCTGCTTTGTGACAACTAGTCTGTATTAATGAGCTATTTATATCAGAGAGAATGTGGTCATTCAAGGTTGCTGGCATTCTGAATATTTTTACATGATAAGCTCTCATTAGCCTTTGAGCAGTTACATGTTTGCATTGGGAAAACCCCTGGTGTCTATTTTCATAACCAAACTTTGCATCATTTTCCCAATTGTTGTAGCAATCCCTTTCCATGGATTAACACTGCATGGATGTTGCCTATGATGCCACAGGGATACTAACCCATTAAAAAGCAGAAACCTGTGAATGAAATTCAGTCTTGTTTAACAACTTGAGGAGATGAGACAGTTCTAATTTCAGACCATGTGGAAGAAATATTACGAATGTTTGATTTAGCATTTTCATTGAGGATATTTTATTTAAATATTTCCCTCTTTAGGGGATGGGGGTTATGGAGGAAACTAGGTCACTTCTACCAAAGTGAAAAAACTGATCTGAATACTGATGCATTATTAAGCTGTCCTTAGGCAGTAGGAAAAAACCGGCATGGGCCTGAGACATTGTTAAAAATAAACTGTGTATAATCACTGTAAAAGTATAATATTTTAATTTAGGGTGAAATACTTTATGAAGGCTCAAGTTAAAGTTGAATTTTTTCCTTTTTTTTTTTGTGTGGAAAATAGTGGTGTGCACTCTGACAGTATCCATGGTGGTGTCAGAAAGCTGACCCAAGTTTTGGTCCCTGAGCTCTTGCCATATGATGCTGTGTCTGTCCAAGAAACAACCCAACAGGGGTTACAGGCTGGGGCCAGAATCTCTTTCCTCCCTTATGTGTGAGCAGAAGTATGTAGCAGATGTACCCGAAAACGCACACTGTCACATCCTCTGCACATATTGGGTGAGTCAACTGAAACGCCTGGTGTTGCTGTTAGGATACACAAGACCTCTGTGTGCCCCCTCTTCCCTCCAATGTCAATTCTGTCTGGAGTCATTGCTGCCACTCTGAAGTTAGTAGGAATTTGCTTAACATCCTTTTAAGAATAAGGAAAAATAGACTTTCATTTGCAAGTAAAAACTACTTATATGAGGAACAAGAGAAATATAATTGGAGCATTTAGTTTATTTCCTATCTCTTGCACACTGTTCCATATTCTGCTCTAAATCAATGGGAACTAGGATCTGGAATCTTTAAAACAAGTGTTACAGGTGTTGCAGAAACTGTATCCTTTGCAATCACTAAGCCTTAGCTAAATACAGTCCTAAATACCTGTTTTGCTGTTTCTACTGCAATATATTGGGATAAAAAGAAATACCAACATGCGTGATTACTTAATTCCCATAAAACCCCTTGGAACTCACAGCTTATAATTTAAAACTCTCTTAGAACTCACTGCCAGTTACTTTTGAGTTCAAAAATACACCAAGCATTAATAAACACTAATTTCCTCCACTTTATCAGTAAGTCTGTATATGCTGTTGAGGCTGACATGTGCAACAGCCACATTCCAACCTTTAACAGATTTGTCAAAACCTTGCCAAAATGAGCACCTGGATGAAACATGACATCATTATGAAAGCTCATCTCAAATGTTCCTATCAAGCTGAGAAGGCAGGGGGAAGGAAGGAAACTACTGATGCTTCTTGTTTTAAATTACAACAAAAATATAAATAAATTAAGTTTAAAGAAGGTTTTACAATTTCTTTTCTTTAAAAAATGGAGATTGAGCAGCATTTCCCAGGAGCCTCCTCAGTGACATAAATTAAGTGGCAGCAGAGGGATACTGAGGCTCCATCAAGACAAAATAATTGGTGCAGTGGCTTCCAAAAATCTGTCATTTATTATTATTTGGTAGTTAACCTTGCTGCTGATTCCACTCAAGAGGAAGAAGCAGGCTTGAGATGAACTGCAGCAGAGGCTATTCTGTTTATTCTGAATAGTTTTATATAATAAAATAGGATACTGCAACAATAAACTAAAACGATAATGTGAGCAAACAAAAAAGATGCTGAGATGCACCACACATGTTCCACTGGAGTCACCTTCTGTAGCACACGCAGCTCCAGCTGTGTGCCAAAATGAGACCATCACCTGAGCACCACCGAGTTTCAGTAAATACCATACAGCCACCCAGATAAACTGTACAAAGATGTGTAAATATTTTGATTCTATACATTGCAGGCCTCTTGAAGCACTAAAGTATTTATTTATCTATTCTGAAAGGCACAGTTACACAAGCAGAGCATAAGTATGATTACATATGTAGCCACCAGCCAACTCTAAAAGTTGATTTTTAATCAAAACCAGTGGGAGAAAGCACTCTTTAAAGACCAATGATACAGTCTGGTCCAAGATTCTAGAGTACTCTATCTGTGAAATCTATGTATTTAGCTCTAGGCAGCTAAAAAAACCAGGTGACAACAGCAGATGTTTTAAATCTCCTGCAGTGAAGTCATGAAAGTGGTAGGAATTTAGTAATTACACAGAGAATAAATAATGCCTTCTCTCAGATAATGTTTGGGCAGCTTGGTAAATTCATAAAATTGCCATTAATGAAGGCCATCTGCTGAGTTACAAGGTAATAATTTCCAAAAGTTCTTATTCATGCTATCCAGGGCTTATGAGCAATCAGATTATGGTAAAGCGGCAGAAACTTCATTAATTTTCAAAACTGGAGTAATTTCTGATTACATTCACCCTAAAAAATAACATATATTTTAACACAGTAAGGTAATTTAAAAAATAAAAAAAAAGTTCTGTGTTTACTGATAACTAAAGCTTTTCTGCTGAACTTCCTCAATGCCTAATCCAGCATAATGGCAAGACAAAGAGCAGACAGCTCACCTTTAGAAATCTGGTTTTTTTATTATCTATTTAACATACCTTACAAATTCTTCTCTCAACTCATCACTATGAATAGAGTACCTGCAACCAGGAGGCAGAAGGCAAAATTCTGCAAACATGAACACACTACTACTGTGCCACACCATCATATCTGAGTCAACCTAAGTAATGCCCTTTCCTATCAGTGATAGAAATACTGATGATTTTGAACCATTATTTTATGTGGCTTTTCATAACTGGGACAGTGGAAATGAAAAAGGGATGGAAAGGTACAGTAGAAGATTCTTGCAAATTCTACACGGCCCCAGAATTTAGGTAAACTGAACTGGTTTGGCTGACATTATAATCCACTCCAATATTTAAAATAACCCATAAAATAAAACAATTTTACCATTAGCATCCAGGAATACAAATTTTATTGAAAAGTTACAAATAAATCAATGCATAAACATGCAAAAATCTTAATGAAATTTGCACAATTCTGTATCTGCTACGACATGAGTCCTAATACCAAACTAATGGTGCGGGGACTCTGACTAAGCTATCAGGAACACTAGAACAAGTTATAACAAGGTATCAGATTAGCCTAAGGAGAACTCTGCTTCCCAGCCAGTCTAATGAGGCATCATGCTAATACAACCATACTGTTTTTGTGACCTGAGGTACAAATGTGACCTGATAAATCTCCGTCACTTTACTCCTATGTGTTGTCCTATTGCCCTTTTGTTTACTGAGTGTCTTATTAGTAAGTCTGACATATCACTTCAGCTCAATTTGACCAAGAGTTCAGTTTGCCCAGGTAAATGTGACAGCAGGGGATCTTTAGACATCAGGCTTCCTGCTGAGCTTTAATCACAGTTCTGTGCTGTGAATTATAGCTTTTTTTCCAAGTTTGCATCTTATAATTTAAAAACTTCCAAAGCTGGGCTTGCCCTGTGGAGATGACAGACTGACCAGAATTGGATTTCTGCTCCTTTAACAAATATGCAGCTTCCAGCAAAAATAAAGCATTAACACAGGGAAGAATTCGGACTCTGAGGCTTACCTTGGTGCCATCTGAGTGAATTTGGCCTGGTGTATCTCCATTTTTATAAGGACTCATGAAGCAGAAAACAATGAAATTCTGCTTTCAGAGACTAGGTCTGGTATGTGGAGGAACAGCATTATATTGCAAACTGAACAAACAAATTTTAAGATTCTTGAAATACAATGAAAACAGGAATTTAAATGACTCCTCCATTACAATCTTAAATTAATAATTGAATAAAAGAATTAATGAGGATTTTTGCCTGAGTCCAGCTAATATCCAGATTGTTGTATTCAGTACAGCCCAGTAAAAATTGAGTGCACCACCACACTGGGACATCTGAAGTGAATGAACATCTAAGGGCTCCAGCCAGCTTTCTGCTGTCACACATGTCATCACAGTATGGTGATAAGCACAGTACCAAAAGATTCAGTTTTCACCTCCCAGCAGCCTTCTTCTGATCCCTTAATATTGCAAAAACATGTATCAGGGTTAATAATGGAAAGTGTGGGTGGGAAGCTTGAGGAAATGACCTGATAAAAACACACTGCACATCAGCAGCACTGGGATTCTGGGTGTTCAGATTGCTAAGGCATGGAAATGAAAATTAGTAATTGAAGGAAATCAAACCAAAATACGACTAGGTTTATTAAACTATCCTGCTTAATATATAATGAAACTATGATTTTAATACTATACAAAATAAGCAAATATATCTCAAAAGTAACTAGGGAGTATCAGAGCCTCCTAAAAAATATGGGGTCAGTATTCTGCCACTGTTTTTTATATGTCTGTAAGTCAATAGTGGTCTTTAAATGCCCAGGATGTCCTGTTTATATTTCATAGCAAGCTTTAAAAAGTTTTAAACTACTGAGTAGGAACTGAACTATTTTCAAAGACAACATGCTTTCCCAGTGACTAATTTCATACAAGATGGACAAGATTAGAACACTTTGTGTTGATTGTTCCTCCTTTGTCAGTGACTGAATCCTACAGAATCGCTTTTCTGTGATGATGTGATATTTTGGTGGGAGTCATAGCAATATAAAATAATGGTTACTTTTGTGTGTCTGGTTGCCACACATTTTTATCTGATTATTTTTAGCATTGATTCACCATAGGTATTCCATAGTCAGATCTTATTTCAAATAATATCCACACAGAAAAAATTTAGATTTAACCTTGAAATGGAAAATTGAGTAGCAAAGGCAAGCCGGGAGAAAAACGAAATACACCTGAGTATTGCATATTTAAGATACAGAAATTGAAATCAGGGAATCAACCTGAAAGAAAACTTTGCTCACCAGAAGATGCAAGTGTTCACCAAACTGTATTGTTATTCTCCTGGTGCTTGACCACCAAATATCAGATGTTAGCAGTAAATGAAATTTACATAAACTGTTAAAGCACCATCATATTTTCTTGCTGATGATCCACTGTGTTTTGCTCAGCTTTTTGTTCTACCTCTTTAGGGTTTCTTGGCAGACCAGAAATTCACCTTATCTTACAGTTCTCACAACTTTCTTTTGTTGATTTATAACAATTAAAGTAACTTTATCAATTAGGTTGTCTAGTTTTCTGTTGCATATGAATATAATGTCTCAGTAGCTCAATTATGCATTCACTTTCACAGCCCTTCATTTATTCCAGTAACCCCCTGGAAATCAGATGACTATAAAACAGCAACAGCTTTAAATACATAGCAAAAAACATTTAGAAGGGTAAAGGACTTAATGGAAAAGATTTGTGCAAGTTTTATCAGATTACAAAGCTATAGAAGGATAATTAACCTTCATATAGCTAGGGAGTTTTTAAAATAAGGAATTGTAAAATACAATTAGATTCTTTTTCCAAACTGACTATTACCATGATCAGACTTTGGTTAATTTGTTTTCTGGTCTAGGGGTATTCAGGTGAAAAGGAAATTTGGAGGCCATTATATACTTCAATTATTTCCATTATTTTCAGAGCTAATCCATATTCCTGCCTAGTGCCAGACAGAACATTTCAGTTGGTGGTGCTTATATTTAGCTAAGTGAGAACCATTAATCACCATTTCCGAACATAGCATCCTTGAAAAATGCTAAAGTACTTCTATTTAAATTTCACTCACTCAGTCACTTTAAAAACAATTATTTCTATGGAATATTAGTGTAGGGATTTTGATTTACTAAATAAATTCCCATAAATACAATTAATTACAGCCATTAGATAGATTCCTACACATAAGATTGGAATGTATGTCATCCAATAACATATCTCATACTTTTAAAGGCTAATGGGTCATAAAAGTAACTTCCTGCTTCTGTAGTTAAAGAATTCCTACTTGTAGAAGGGACAAGTCACATCCAGTTAGTACAGTGCATATTGCACTTCATCTTTGATCCTTTCACCTACACTCAGCACAATGCTGAGTTTCTCTGGGACTTACTTTAACAACCAAACTCACTGGAAAGTTAAGTTTTTATCATTTCTCAGACAGGAAAATGAAAGTTTTTATTTTCCGAAGTTCCTCCATTATGGTGTTTATAGGACTACAAAAGTCACCCTTAATCTATTTTACTAGATTTTCTGGTGAAAGAAAATAAGGCTCAGATCTTGCATTACTGACTGAACACAGCACACTGCAGATCTGAATATCTTCATGTATATAAAAAGCAGCCTCTTTCAGAATTTGCATACTAACACAAAGCCTACATCCTCATCCCATTTTGATTACTCCTACCTACAGCTCACACCCGGTCTGCTTCACTCCCACTTTTCTCATTATTTCCAACTTACTGCTGTGCATTCTCTTGTAATGTCAACAACTTTTCTCCTCTAGTCTGTGTAGGTGCTAATAAAGAAAATTAAAATCTAGTCACCACACTCTCACATCTTGCACTAAGATAAGATAAACAACTGGAGAGAGCATTTGTAAAGAAATTGCCATCTAGCCTTAGCTATCTCCAACTCAAATGCATAGAAAAATCTGTGCTGTTCAATAAACTCCAGTGCACATGAAGGACATACAAGAAGGACATCCCTGATTAATGATGTGACACAGCTCGGATACCCTCTCAGCGCCTGTTGCAGTGCTTGGAGATCACTAACAATGCAATGTGACCAAAATATATCATGCTTTTTTCCTTTTTTTTTCCTTAATGTAGAAACAATTATTTTCTAAGTTTTCCAAAAGCTCTTCAACTGGTAGAAAAAAGAGAGTTATAGTCTAAGTACTTGCCAAGGACTTAATGCAACTGAAAAGGGATGACATGTTGAACAACTCACAGTGTACAGATGTCAACCCTCCCACTCTCCCTAAATGAAAAGATTTATTATTGGGCCTTTCATATTTGAAGATTTTTTTCTAAAAAAAGATTTACACACATAATGGTGAATGATATAAATTTTTTGGGTGCAGAAATTTTATTTTCTGCTAGTGATATGTAAGAAGAAAAGGTTATATGTATACTTAATAAGAAACACATTTTTTTGTTTATGAAATTGGTGGAACAGTTTGTTCATCATCACTCAATTATTGTGTAACAACTAGTTCCAGTCACGTGCAGATTGTCTACACAATACTCTGTAAAGTCCTTTTGTACCACTGAGACGATTTTGTCAAGATCTACTTTCGGTTCATTGAACTGAAAATGCATTTTTCTAAGCCAAGTTCCTAGTTCTTAAATTTTGTGTTTTCTTCTGCTAAAACTGTTTTACAGAGACTAATATAAATTTTTTATGATTTCATTGACGATGCTGCAAAAATTTAAAGCTGCCTTTAACAATTTGAGTACCAGGCTCTGCTGTCTGAAGAAAACCCCAAACAATCCCACAACTTTTCTATGCTCTGTGGTTACTTAAAGAAGCATTTAGCTTGGTTAAATGAAAGGACTAATCAGAATATCAGCTTTTAAGGGTACACAGTGCCATTATTTATTGTCAGGGAACACTATTCCCCTTGAAAAGCCTTGAAAATGCTATTTAATTAGGTGGAAGCCTCTCTCTGATTCTCACACTGAAGAATATATTCTATAAAACAAAGAGTGTGTTCCATCTTGCTTATTAAACTAATGTCTGTTCATCTATTTTTTCCTTCCAGCCACTCAGCAGTCCACTCAATCAATCCGTTCCTGTTGCCTAGTTATGAGGAGTTCAATTTTTCTACCATTGAGGGAACATGAGATTCCCCACTGATTTCAGCAACGGAGGATTAGTTCCAGGCAGCACACAGATAAACTAAAACAGAAGTTCTTACAGAAT
This sequence comes from Regulus satrapa, assembly GCA_013396955.1. Classification (NCBI taxonomy): domain Eukaryota; kingdom Metazoa; phylum Chordata; class Aves; order Passeriformes; family Regulidae; genus Regulus; species Regulus satrapa. Next base: position 60,691 of record VWZN01014118.1, on the reverse strand, counting down.
TTCTACTAAAAATATGTTGCCCTCAATAGGGCATTTAGAGCTGCTTCTGTTCGGCAGGCTGAGTCTTTGGTTTAGCAGGTAAAATATCTGACGCAGTGTTGTACTAAATAATGTTTTCTTTCTATGACACTTCTAACAGAAGTGTGTGTCATTTAACTGTTTTAAAGATACTGCTTCTGTGCATGTAGAACTGTGGTGCATCTTCTCTAGCTTGACTAGAAGAAAACAATTACTCTTTATCTACTGCTGGGCAGAGCCTAGGAAGGCCCTGAACCACAGCTGGTGGTGGAATGATCACAGCTCTCAGCAGTATGACAAGTATTTCTGACAAAGTCCACTGGCCCAACCACTGACTTCCAAGGTAAGATCCCTGTCAGCTCAGTTAATTTCAACCGTGTCCCTTTTGACTGTCACTGCATTCTGATTTTATCAGCAACTCCTTATCACACACCTGAGCTCAAAGGAGAGGCATTCAAGCTTGAACTGACCCAACCTGGCAAGACCTCACATCCCAGTACAGCACTGTGCAGGTTACTACAGACCCTCAAACAGCATGAAGAGAATACAAAAGTACTAATTAATCACCCTTTCTCCTCAGCAAGACTAATTGCCTCAGTCATGATGTCTTACTGAGGCAACTGTTCTGTGTCTGCTTTTCAGTAACTGCAACATTCTGGACAGTAGCAAGCAGCTACAGACACATCTCGCATCCTTTGCACAACTTTGTACAACATCCTTTGTATCCTTTATACAAGGTAGCACTGAAAGACACACATGCTTTTCTTTACAGGTGAGGAATGTTAGTTCGAGAAATACCTGTGATTCATTGAAATCTCAAATTCATACCTCTCTGATAGCTGTACAAAACTCACTCTGCAGCACCTTCTTTAAAGACTGTAGTTTGTGTACTGGTACTTCCCCAGATTCCTGCAGTTTCTCCAGTAACTCAATTGCTCTTGCAACATCTGAGTGGGAAAAACAAAAGGGATACAGATCAGTATAAACAGTGACTAATGAATTACTAAAAAGGGCACACTGACTGTCATTTTAAATTTAAAATCAGCTTTACCAACACATACTGTATTACTCTTGTGTCATACCAGACTTTGCTAGGCAACAACACTGCTGTTTAGAGATCCAAATCCCAAAGTACAGACAAACCATGCACATACACGTACAATAGACAGAGAGAGGTTCAGTCTTAGTGGGAAACATTCTTTGGAACAAAGGCACAAGTTCAAAGTGGCTAATCTGTATTAGAACTAAAATAATTCTTACTTTATGCACAAGAGAAAATGGCACAGGAAAAACACAGGGTTTACTTTCAGAAAATCTGAAAAAATGAAGCTGCATCTTTATGTAAGTATCCTCAGGATGGCAATACCCAATTTTTTTTTTTTTAATTGATCTTTTCTTCTTATAAATCTAAATATCAGCTAATAAAGTTTTTTAGAGGCAGGTAAAGTCTGCTCTGGAAGAACGGGAAATTTACTAGAGAAGAGTAAATGTAAGATTATTGTCCGGGTCTCCAAAGACATGATCTGCTACACAAAACCTGTATGACCCATAGAAATACATGAAATAGTATTTTTGGTGGCCTGACTTCTCCTTGTGTATTGTCAAGGGAAAAATAAGTGTCTCTGAAGAGCAGTCCAGAGGGCTTATGCCATACTGAATGGTGAGTGGGATTCTGGTCCAGCTGAACAGTTCCAGTACCTTCACTCAAATTTTTTCTCTTTAACACTAGTTCCTAATTTACACAGCTATTACTAAAATTAAAATTTACATTAAAAATAAAGCCCAACCCAACCCATAAGACACTCAACAATCCTTTATGTCTAGAGACACAGAGGCACAAGAAATAGCAGCGGGTCTTAACAGAGACTAACCTAGTCAAGCAAAGGACACACTGTCTTACATTAGGAGTGAACTGAGCAGAACTTATCCTGGTCAGTCTTCAGGATGACAGAGCTTAAACAGAGGGGATTTGCTCCTCTGCCACTTAATGCTGCCTTGCAGCTTGTCCCTTAAGTTTGCTGGGAGAGCTGAACCTGGCAATGCTGCCATCTTGGCTACATGGCCACTCTCACATTTGGCATCTCTTGCCTAGCCACCAGAGCCAATACTACAGTTACACCATTGTGCTAAACATAGGTCTATATCCCAGTGAAGAAATGGATGCATGGCATTAATTGATAGAACAGTATTTGAGGCATTTTAATTCTGTGTTTTAAGTGCAGGAAAAAACCCCAAACAACTCTCCCTTCAACCACACAACTCCAGAATTATTACAGTGTCTAGAAGCAACCGTATATAATTCTCCTTTATGATGCCAAAGATCATACTGTTTGTGACAGGGAGATTATGCTAATTGAAACAGTTCTTAAAATCCTTGGCTTGTTACTGAGCTATACTGACCAGATGTCTGATGCAACAAAGACATGGGAAATCTTCTGGAAATAGAAAAAGATATGACAGTGGATAAGCTGCAATAGGAAAAAAAAATACAGTAATAAATCTGTGTTTATAAGAAAAACATTATAATCTGCTGCATCAATGTGAGGAAAAGAGAAAATGACATCTCAAAAAATTTATGATTTAATTAAAAGAGGCAAACAACTAGTCAGTGTGGTAGTTTCTGCCTTAGTAGATTAACCAATGTCTAAAAAATTCTCAAGCTTTTTTAGAGGCATCTGCCAAAAGACAGTTCAAATAATGAGAGGAAGCATGGCAGAAAGCACTGTGTTTCTTTCAGGGGCTGGTTCCACTTAGTGGGATGTAGCTTGCATGGCAGAGCAGTCTTGGAGCTTAGAAGCTTTCAGATGAAACCAACCTCACCCTGCATTCAAAAATTGTACTTAAGCTTTTGCTCCAAGCAGCGCTTCAGCTGCTACTGGGCACCCAGTCTATGGTATCAGATCACAGCTGTATCAAGCAAGAGCTCTCTAAAATAGTTACTGATGATCAGAAAGCTAAAAGGAGGTCCAGGATAATAAGGCCATGGAAATCAAGAAAAAATTTGATCCTGGAGAGAAAAAATATGACTGAGAAGTGCTAAAACATCAAAGAAGATGGATTTAAGATTTAAGTAGCAGTAAATACACTTTTAGCAAGAACCATTTCAATAGAGTGCAAAAGAATGACAAAACGTTAAATATAATGGAATTACAGAATGAACTGAATCCACACTCCCCAGTTATTACTACTACTTGGTGCAAACTGATATACCAGACAGCACAAAGCAATTGTATGATTTATTCTGAAGAAGCTTCAACAGCCTACCACAATGGATCAGCTAAAGTCTCTGTAATTCATGTTATAGACGATAGCTATTGACACAGTCTAAATCAGACTGGGTCTGATTACCCAGTCCAGTTGAGGTAAGTTTTGAATTGTCTTTGCCTCTCACCAGCTATAGCTTTAAATGCCACAGGTGGCAGACTGGTTGCTATTTTGCAGTTGTTTTGAGGTATCATCACCACGCCTGAAAGTTCTGGGAAACAGCCCACATTTCTATAGTCCTGAAATAAACTATACTGAAAAATTTGTACTGATTGGAAGGAAACTTAAAAAGCTTTAGGTACATTAATCAATCTAAAAGAGTTAAGTACAGGTCTAAGCATTTCCCTAGGGCATAGGTCTCACTCTAGATGATAATTAATCTCTCTGAAAATGATGAGTGATACAGTACAAATGATAAATTTATCTTCTCGTTGACAAGTCTACCACGTAGCCTCACAGGCAAAACTGGGCACTAAATTGTCATTTGCCAATACTCGGTTACTTAACTTTCTGACTCCGAAATTATTGTAGGTAAACAAAAACAGAATACCCCCAAAGCATTCTTATTTTTCACACCTCTAAATTCATCCAGCATGCTAAAATACATGAATGATGATGCCTCAGTTCTTCCTTTGATTTATTATTCACCTATCCTATCCAGTAAAAATAAGGAGTCTCTCCTGTCACCACTAGGCTCATAGCTTGCTCAATTTGGCAATGCCTTGTGGGATATTGCTCACAGGAGAGAGAAAAGTATTTGAATTACAGAAAGAAAATGGGGCACATGTTCAGGGCCAAAGCTGTTGGTTATCAGCTGATGCTTTGTCAGAAGCAAAATATAACACTTTGCACAAAACAGATGACTTTGAGCAGGCTAAAAATGTAAAAACGCAAGTGTATAAAATACGCCCTCATGAAATAGGCTGTACTTCCTTCCATTAATAAATTTGAAGGGGAAATTTTAGGACAGGTAAAAAAGTGAAATTTAGCCATGAACAAGAGCTTAAGTGATGCACAGGCTTCTTTGTGATGGTTCTCTCAAGGTGAGCTGCAGCTAAAACTGGTAAGTGCATGTACAAAGAAGTGATATGACTGGCAATGAGTAACACTTTAAAGTTACGTTAAATAAAGCATATAGCAGGGAATCTGCTCCTTTTGAAGTCAATTAGAGATCACTGTCATATGTTTGACAAATACTGCTAGGATAATCTTCTTATCTCCAATCCACCTTTGATTATAAATCTAACTAGTTTTGCTGATAAATGCTATCACCAACGATTTCTTCTTAAATATTATCTTCTTACACACTTGTGAAAAGGGCAAATGGATGAAGAGTGTGTATTTACATAGATATATGTTTCAAAAATTATTGAAATTATGTTAAAATTACTCAAGTTCTATTTAAATGAAATATCCTTACTTTTATCTCTGTTTACTTCCTTTGTCCTCTCTTGAAGCAAAGATACTTATTTTTGAAAAGGATTGTTTTGCCTACTCTCAAACATTTTCCAAAATATGAACTCCATTATACTAACATGAAATTCGTGCTGATGTGGTTATCATCATTCCCCCCATTCATATCCCACAAATTGGTAGGAATTGACTGATGAAGCAGGTAGAATAATTCCTTTGTATTCTATGATACATACATCTTAAAAGGAATATGCATTTACTTCCCCCCTTATTAATTCCAACTCTCAGCACACTTTTAATTTTTTTTTCTCATGCATATGCACAATTCTTCTCTCTCCCATTCTGTTTAACATTTATTCCTCTTTTTTTTCTTCTCATCATCATGCTTGCCTACAGCTTTCCAGGAAATAATACTCTTTCAGTGTGGTGGGTCACGTTATCAGTGGAACACAGAGAAGGCAGGGGGCTGTGGGTGGGTGGAATGTATTTTATCAAGTGCACTCATCAGAAGAAAAGCATGACTCTCAGAAAAAAAAAAAAATCTTAATTTCAAGTGTTCTTTCTATATTTTCATTTGAATGATGTTCCACTTGCATTGCTAGCAGGACACGAGCAGAAGTTTCACTATACAAACCCTTGGAGAAACCACTAGGACATAGAAGTAGCTCACTTTGTTCTGTTATATATGGTTTTCACTTGCTTTTGTTCAGGTTAGCACTGTAGACTGATCTGTTTTATTTGCTAGATGTTTAAAAAGCAAATGCTTTTTCTAATACAGCTTTTACAACTTGAAAGTAAATTATGAATCCACAGAATTAATCCTGGCTGGTCTGAGCTTGGCGCTCTTTCACATTACCACTAAAATTGAGTACACCAGCCTTCAGCATTCCCTGAAAGTTGTCACAGCTGAGGTTTTATTCTGGTAGATTTTGTGCAGCGTATATGTTTGTTTCAGTTTAGTCAGGTTGAAAATTACTGGGAAAAATGTAGCAAATTATTTTAGCATGCTAAATGTGTCCCATTTAATACCTGAGTGACTCTTGAAAAAGAAGGTATGCGCATGTTTTGTACTACAAAATGATCTACCAAGATAAGTGTCTATCTAATCTTCCTTTTTTGTGCTAGTCTATGAGAGAATTGATCTGTCATCCTTAAAATAAATATATTGTCCTCTGACTTAAGAGAATATTAAGCAGTTAAACAGTAGCTACAATACCATTGGGTCAAAACAGTAATCACACAGAAACATAATGTTTCTTATTCTGCTAAGTAGTCTAGATTTAGGTTGGGCTGTTCCCAAAGCCAAAATTTGGTAACCTTTTTTATTAACAAGGTTAATAAAAGCACAGGTTTCTCATCTTCTTGAGATCTTTCTATGCTTCATTCCTGTTAATTCTGGAGACTCTCGCTGCGTTAGTATGCTGATTACTAGGAAAAGTGAATGTGCTGCATAAACACCAGCCTTTCATACCTCAGTGAGGTAAAACATCACTACAAATAGACAGCAAGGATACTTTGTAAGTCTCTAAAATATTCACTAGCTTCACCACGGCATTACAGAATAATAATCCTGGCAATTTGCAAGCTCTGTTCTGTTGTGCCTGAAGACCTTTAATCAGGATGAAGGTGAAGAATTTGCATGACATAACAGGTTCTTAAAATTGCCAGTAGTTTTTCATTCCTCTAATACTTGCATTCTGGTTTAGTTATTCTTTTAAGCTCATGAGAATATATCCCAGAATTCTTAATGTTATTCTGTCAACTTTTTATCATAATTCCACAGGCCTACACAGGATGCTTTATTATATTTAGCAATCTTCTCCAAACACTATCAAATGACAGCAGGTAATCAATGGCTGAGAAATCAAAATTCAGCGGTGATTACAAAAGTTCATTCATAATTCATAGCCAACAGCCCTTGCACATTGTATTAAAGTATTTCTATGACTTCATGGTTAAAGCCCCAGCTATGGAAAAATTTCAGTGTCTGTCTCTGGAAAATGTTCCATATTACTGGAGTTCTGCTGTCAGTCACTGGTTTATGCAACATGGCAAGTCTTACTCTCACAATACGAGACTCTCCAATATGCTTCCATTCATCTCTCTGGTGCCTCACTATCAGCACAGTGGTCTCCTAAATTCAGAGGTTCTTCCATTAACCTAATATACGTATTTAGTCTAATCTGGAGAGATCAGAAATGTTGAGGGAAAGAGCAGCCTTTTCTCATTTAAATTGATATGTTTGTCTTGCCCCAAATTTCATACTAATCAGTAAGCAAAAAGATGTACTTCACCATCATAAATCACACTCCATGTACAGGGAGAAATGGACTAAACTGTTAAAAACCAGCAATATTATTTAACACTTCAGAGTGTGCATCTCTAAGGTCTATTCAAATCAATAAGAAGTGAGATTAAGGAAGAATAATACTACCAGTGCTTTCACACTCTGGTTTAGATGATATGAGTAGCAGTTACAGGTTTAATGCATTGCCACTTCACAGTCCTGCGGTTAAACATTACTATGAATACATAAATAAAAATAACAAAGAACAACCATACAGAGGTCTCATGACTCATCTTGTGGTGAGGGTTTCAGCTGCCACATTTTTGACGTAGACATGGACAGCTCAGCGACTCACCCTCAACCGCTGTCATAGTCAATGAGGAAGAACAGACACTTTGAGGCTACAATTCATCTGACCTACTTTATACGAAATGAATCATACTCTGGTGTGCCTCGTCCCTTGTTTGACTATAAAGGAAGACTACATGATTACTGGAGATGTAAATGCCTGCATCCTACATATCAGACATCTACATCAGTATGATGAAACCTACTCTTACTATCCAGCTAGATAAAGACTCATGCAAATTTATCTCTGTGTGGTCTAGAAGACATCATATCTCAGAAGAGTTACATTTGACAAGTGTCATTACAAGGCAGGCCAATGTGGTTTGGATTTAAAGCTTTTAAAAATGCCTTAACTAATTATTTTATGGATTTTTTTTTCCTCTTAATGTATGAGAAAATATCAGGAAATCATGTGCTATAATGGAGTAAATGTCTCTCATTTTTCCTCATGCGAGATGACTGCCCTCAACAACATTAATGGTAAATCCCCATGAGTTTCTAGATACGTTCCCCCAATTCCTGGGGCAGGCTCATTGTCTCAGGCTATTCATCAGACCCTGTTTTAGTCTATAAAACAAGGTCTTTAGCTGTGCTCAGATTCTGTTTGGCTCTAGCCTCTCAGGCATACCACAGGCATCCAAGTTCTCTGCTTCAGTCCATTTCTCACACAGAGCCTGTGACCCAACAGTTGCACAACTCAAGGCGGTGTTATATACCATGAGTTTTTCCAGCAGCTTTGGCAGCAACACCTGAACAAGACAGGCTGGTATGAGATGTCTGAGATGTTTAGCAAAATAATTTATAGAAAGGACACAGTCTATTTGCAGGGGAAGCAGTGCCATCTATAATCACAGACAACAAACTATCTTGAGGCCCCTCAATACAGCAGCCTCAGCACCACAAAACCCATTCAGTGCTCTCTTCAGATACTCCAGTCACTTAGGCTGGTTCGGGCAAACACTGAAATGATGGCATTTCAGGCATTACTCCTGAATACTCTGTTTAGCTCATACAAATACAACATTCAAAAGGTTCCCTTAAATGAAAAAATATGCTTTGTATTCTAAACCTTACAATGTCTTAAGTAATCTTGGCCCGCTTCTTACTCTACTAAATTCAGATTAGTGACTTCTGTTCTTGTCCTCAGCTAGGGATTTTTGTAGCCTTAACCTGGTATGAAGGCCAGCTGTCAGAATTGTATTTGCTTTACTTTGGTCAATCTTCTTAGCATATTCATTACATAGGTAGGACTAGTCCAACTTTTTCCTTGATGCCTTCACATGACTATTGTACGTTACAGGAGAATCTGTGTCAGCAATTTCAGATTTCATTTGCTTGTGCATGTGTAAGATTCATCTGTAGAGTACCTAGAGGTATTAAGAGTTCAACAGTTACTTAGAGAAAGTGTCATGGTACTGTCACATTTCCAGTGCTGATTTTTAAAGAAATAATAATGATTTTTAGAACAGTAAAGCAAAAATTAATGGATAATTCAGGATAATTTAAATAAGATGAGTTTCACTGGCTTAATTCAAGGCCTGAAGAGCAATAACGCAATTAGAATTTTCAAAGATGACCATTTTAAATTAACCTTAAAGCCTAATAATTTTTAAAAACTGATCTAAATTTTCTTCTTCAAAATGATTAGTTTCATTGCCATTTCTAAAGCAATCAGAATGAGGAGGCCTATAAATACAAGTTTGAAAATTTTCACCAGAAGATTTTGCCATCTGTGAGAAAGATGAAATTAAAGCTACAACAAACCTTTACATTTGATGGCGCCCACTGCTTTGTATAGAAGACATTGAGACACTGAGCATAGCATTGGTATAAAAACAAAATACCAAATTATCCTCTAAGAGAAACAATCAAAACATAAAGCTGAAAATGTAAAGAATGGAAGAGCATTGAAAACTATGATATTTTCTAAGGCAGAACTTAACAAAATCTTGGGATTTTTTCCCCCTAAATTAGCTGTAGAGAAGAGGGAAGAGAAGATAAAATTCCTTTTTTAAAAGGTAAAATTTCTTCCCTTTGTATGTAGTTTTGATTTTATAATGTTTCATCATACCTTCTCTTTGTGATAACTGTGATTTATAGTTAGTTGCTCACTGATGAACTAATAGTTGAGACATGATTTTGATCCTCTCTTTTTGACTAGGTAGAGTTGGCCACAAATGTTACAAAAAGACAACAGGTTTTTTTTAAGTTTATTTTGTATTCAAGTAAGTATACATTACATATACATATAAGGAATATACAAGCACTTATTATTTATTGGTTTTAGCAAGAAGCAGGGTATTCTGTAGTTTCCGACTTTGTGTTATTTAAATTCTCAATCTTTCTGAAAGCATTTAAAAAGTAGAGATCATAGATGTTTAAAGCAGTAATTTACATACACAGGATATGTGAAATGATGTTGTCTGACTTCTTACAACTGTGAAATAACAAAAAAATATCCTTTGAAGGAAAGCTATAACTTGCTGAGGAATTCAGTATGGTGAATACACCTGGCCTTAATTCATTAAGTTCCTGCAAGTTGAACTATGTGAAAGCAAGAAAACTGCCTGCTGCCTTATGTAGTGATAAACATCACATAAAATGATGCCTTGATAACTTCACCAGCCTCTGTGTCTCTTGATCACATCACTTCTCTTGTAGGATCAGTTCTGTTGGCAGACACTGCTCACAATAGTGGACACTTGGCTGGAACAGCAAATGTAAACACTTTAGAGGTTCTGATCCCAGATTATAAGAAAAATAAAGGGTTGATACATTAACATAACTGGGCATAATATTTACTTTTGTGTTTTAAACCTCAAGTATATAGAGGAAAAAAATTCTTATCAGTGAAGGAATTGAAAATTTGACTAAACTAGAAGCAGAGAACGGAAATTATTACATGGGTTAAGTTAACCTGAACAAAGAATAAGAGAAGGAAAAACAACAAACTTTTCCCTTAGCTAAAATCTATTCTCTTGCTCTCCTGCCTAAGCAGAATCAAGTATTTATACACACTATGTGAACATCACGAAACAGAACTATTGGCCATATGGGCAACCTCATGCCTTTCCCACACTGCTACTTCCAGCGTGTGCTTTTAGTCTGCATCACAGAGATTTTTGTTGGCAGGGAAGAAGACAGGAAGAGGGGGAAAAAAAAGGACCAAACAGGTGTCTCACAAAGGGAGGTAGGGTTAGCTCAGGGATGCTAATTCTCCTTCACAACAGGCACTGTGTTTGAGCCAAAGCAGTAACTCTCACTTTTTTCCTGCTCATATGTCATTACTAGAGTCTCCTGCTGCCACCCCTCAGTTCTTATCTCTCCAGCTAATCTTAGCCTTAAATCTCTTCATGTGATTACCAGAAAGATGAGAAAGATGGCTGTGGGCTACTGGCAAGTGTACACAGGGACAATACAAACTGTCATTTGAAGTCTAGAATTAGAATTTTATCTTCTATTTTTCTGCATGGTACGAGAGTCTAATGAGACAATAGTGAAAATACATAATTTGTGCAAAACAATGGGTGCAACACAATAATTACATAGGCGTGTTTAACATAGTTTAGGCATGTTTTACATAGACACTTTATTTGTAAGTTTAGATAATGAGAAGAGAGTTAATATTCTGTCTTAAATTTTAATGAATTTAATGATATAGCTTTTTGCAGACTGAATCTTTCTGGTACTTGGTTACATTCTAGTAATTTCTTAGGAAAAGAAAAAAACCCCTGTTCTTTCAAAGTGTGTAGGTGAAAACCAAAAACAGCAAGAAGAAAATTATATAAATAAAATCCTTTGTTAATAAATTCCTGCAAAACAAGGCAGTACAGATTCTCTGCCTGCAGATTTCATCAACTGATCACTGTTAGCTTTCAACTTTGAAACAAATAAGATCTTCGAAGAAAGCTGTGACTGTTGAATTGCTGCAGCAAGTTATGAACAAAACCTTGAAACAGAAAACCTGTGTGAAACAGAGAGCTCACTGTCGCCTTTGCAGTTCTGTTGCTTGGTGTCCTACGTGCTGAATGATCCCAAGAATTGAAACAGGAGTACTAGAACTCCTCTCAGGTTGCAGCTTGATTTTCCAAGGTAACTGCCTAAGATATGAGGGGCACACACTTTCACATAGTTGCACCAGTAGGATGCAAAAGGTGATGAAAAGGGACTCGATAGCTATTACTGTCATGTTACAAGACTGTCAGGCTTTGAGGAGATCAGACATACAACCAACAATTTTTCCAATGACTGCTTCATAGATTTGAAAGCCACCATGCCCTCTCAAGTTTCCCTGGTCTATCTCTGTATAACAAAGAACAGCTATATAATCTTTTTGCTACTGTGCTGATTCAGAAAGTACTGTTTCACAAAAACACAGCTGCCAAGTCTATTGAAAAGTGATATATCCATTTCTGAGGGCCAGGACTGCTGCTGATGGCCACAGTTATCCACCTAATCTGTTTCAAGTACATTTTTCCCCAATGCTTAACTGATTGTAGAGGAATTGATTCCTTAAGGTCTAAGAGACTTACTTCTTCAGAAGACACGCTTGAAATAGAAAATTAAAGAGTAAGTGGATGTGAAGGATTAGCGATTAAACTTGGGTGTTTATCAAAAAGAACCAGTTATATGTAACTTTGGTTCACGAGAAATAAATTAACAGCCTGTTCTCAGAAAAAATATTTCTTCTACAATTATCCCTGTTTGAACAGAAAAAAAATCAATGCTTTGATGCTCTGTGTATTCATGGATACTTCATTGTTCCATTTTTTAAAAATAAAGAACATTCATCCTCTGAACCCTTCTTGAGATATGGTATTCTAATCAAGATTCTTTATCTCTTTTTTCTAATCAAGATTTTAAAATCTCCTTTTTCTTATAATTATTAGTCAAGCAGCAGTAGGGTAACAAGACATTATCAGAAGCTGTGTGCATTTACGGGTAGCTTAGCTAAGTTGCATTTGAGAAATCTCAAATGAGGTTTATTTAACCACTCTCTTTTGGACCCTGGTAAAACAAGTTCTTAAATATGTACATACATCTCCCTCCTTATTTAACAGCTCAAGGATCCAAGCTTGAGGTTCATACACTCAGGAAAGCATTATTATATGTAAATATGTGTATATGTAAAAATTATCAATCAAATCTTCTCATTTGAATAGAGAATTAACAGTTGAATACTTCTCATTCAGAGGCTGACTCTTCAGCAAATGTCTCAAAAGAAGATTAGGCTGACTGAGATTAACTTTGAAAATGCCTGGATTTATACATACATGTACAGTTCACAGCACATTAATAAATATTACTTCTAAAAATGTCAAAAATGCATCATATAAAACAAATGTTTTGTGACAAATTTGTACTTACAAATTTAGAGCAAAACACTATCTGACTTAGCTTGGTCTCTTAAATTCTTCCTTCCCATTATTTGTGCTTGTAGCGAGTAACTGGAATTAATAGTTTTACTTAATTAATATTTAAAATTCTATTGCATTACCTCCAAAAACAGTATTTTGTATTCAAATAACACAGGGCAGATGAAAACTTATATTTTTTGCACTTGCATGAGGGTCATCTGTGTTACGGAGAAATGGGCATGTACATGCCTGGAAACAGCAAACCTGAAGGACAAATAATGCTCTTCAAAAAGCTGATGACTTCACTTGTTACATTTTTCAAAAAATTTTTCATCTGGTAACATCATCAGAGAAGTCCAACTCAATCGGTAGGATGTCATTAAGAAAATAGTTTATTTATAATTACATCCAAAGATTAATATGTTTTTTCTGAAGTTACAAAAATGTCTCTCAGACATCAATCAGTGTGAAAATGAAATATGTATGACCTAGCACAGGGATGTTATTTCGAAAATATATTCTGTCAGCATTTTCAACATTATCTGTAAAGAGACAGCATTTATTTACAACATAGAAAAATAGTATCCCTCGTGCTTTCGAATCACTAATACTCTTGCAACCTGTTGCAAACGATGAATCCTGCAACTGTGCGGGCTCTTGTCATAGCAGATGCTCTTAGAGGGGTCAACAGCAGGACACACGTGAGTTCAACATATCATACGTTTTCCTCTATGAAGGATAAATTCAGATAGACTAAAATGATTCATTCATTGCTACTATTAGAAGAATACCATAAAGAACACATTCATCCAGGAAAAGCAGGAAGAATTCAAGGTCCCTCCACTGCCGTTGGTTTTGAAGGTGCCTTGCAAACGAGTCCTGACAGCACATCCATCTTCTGCAGATTCTGTCTTCTTGTTAGTTACATATTTCTGAAGGGATTTTAACTGAGAATATAGGATTTTCTCCCTTTACACTTCACAAAGGTGACTTAATGTTAAAGGCTGCCATGAGTTTTTTAGAAGATGTTTCCATCTGTCTGCATATAGGTGCAGCTCCCAATTTCCTTGTCACCATGCATCACTCTAGGCTGAAGGACAAGGCCCTACTTAAAAGGGGCAGTCCAACCTAAAAGATGTGCTCCTATGGGTGCCCAGCTGCCTCAGGCATATCCCACCTTGCACAGAGCTCCCATGTGCCCCAGCACCTCTTCAGGTGAGGACTGTACAGAGACATTTAAGCTGGACATGTGTATTAAATATTAAACCTATGTATTTTTACACCACTCATAAACATTAGATAGGTATTTGCTTCCATGGTGTGACAGAGGGTATTTGCTTCCACTCCAGCCCTAGAATTCCAGCCAGCATAGCTGAACTACACATCTAACTAACCAAAGCTTCAACTGAACAGATCTTCATAAAAGCGTCCCAGTCAACACCCACAAACAGCTGTCTCAATCAACTTACCTTAATCCATCCTTTCAGAAAAATGCATTAAAAAAAAAAGTAACATATTGATGTAAAAAACCCCAAACATTTTAGCCTGAAACTAGAATTGTCACTTTTTTTCCTGTGCCTACAAACAATAGACTACTCTTTTTCCTCAGAAGAATTAATTTGGTTATTTATGTGTCATGAGTTGTCACATTGTGAGAAGAAATGTTAGACTTGAAGTGTGTGGCACTTGCAGAAGGATTCTTCAATTTTAGCATGCTAGACTGGAGAGCAAGAGAAGACATCCCCATGAAAGACAGGCAGCCAGGCAGGGAACAGCACATCACTTAGCACTGCTCCACAGGGCTTCACCCTGTGCATAAGAGATCTGGCTTTATGCTGCTCTCCTGTCAAGGACTGTATTTCACACTTTATGAATCTGATTTTCTCTTCCTGATGAGTATGTTTTTGGCTTTTTTTTCCCAATATAATATACATTATAATAATATATGCACAGTCTAATGGAACTTATGTTCAATACAATTTCTGGTTTATACATATATATGGGTACATATATACATATATATGGGTATAGATGGGGAAAAATCCCCAATTATGTAGGCTATGAGGATTGTAGTGAGAAGAAAAATTACAAGAAAAGATGAAGAGAAAGGAAGGAGTACTCTAGCAAGTATACATGTATATTAATGGTCAGGTGCCATCTACTACCACATCTGAAGTTTGTCTAACAGCTGATGGCAATTCCAAGTCCATTGATACTCTTAATTACTTCACTGAACATGGTGCTTTATAATAAATGTTCATGAAGTTTTGGGACACCCATTCCACTGGAAAAGTATTTGCTTGAATTAGTAAAAAAGAACATAACTCAATTATGAATTACAGCCAAACAGCAAGAAATCTTTCAATTTCCAAGGATGTATTTGAAATCAAGAGAAATTTGTTTGTCAACAGCCAATAGCTATGACCTTGTTATGATACTTCTCAGGGATTAAAGTATCCACACTGTATATTCAGTCTATTCAAATTTCTTTTACTCTCAATCACATTAAGAAGTAAAACCATCAGTGACATGAATAGCAACTACATAGGGAAAAACATAGTAGGACATGGATTATTAACGAAAGGCAGTTGAAAGCCCCCATTCAAATGAAAAGATATTCCCTTGTTCTTGATCAGGAGGTGGTCTTTGCATAAGCTAACTGCGTATCTTCAGAAACAAGAATCTGCACATTAAAAGCTGCCATTTTCATGATCCTATTCAGAGGAACTCGGAGATCTCGTAGCAGTTTGAGAAAATACATGGCCAGTTTTCTTTTGAAGCAGATTTTCATCTTATAAGGAAGAATACAAGCAAAAATTGAATTAAGGTAAGGTCTATGAAAAATATATCAGACATTAAGTCAAATAAAAAAGTTGAGATAGAGAGGGACATCTATAATGCATAGCTAGAAAGATACCTCCTTCCATTTCCAGGCCTCCACGTGACCACTCCTTAAATGTGTGCCAAGGGAAGCACAGAAATCTACTCCCTTCTAACATATTTTCAGGAGGGTAATGGTATTTGTAGCAAATGCTTTCATCAGGCTGTGTTAAAATGGTCTAAGTAATCCCACCCACAACAAGCTTGCTTTAATTTCTCATTGCTCAGAATGGTACCTTGCAGCACACAGGAACTCACAGGAGATCTTCACATAACCATGAGGAGGCTAAACTGGCTGGGGGAGACAACACTGCACCTGGAGAAAAGCAGAACATTGTTCCTGGACTGTATGCAGCATTTGAGACAATGTCAGGCTGGTGAGGTGCCGAGACTCACTGGACAGCAGAGGAACTGAGGATTAGAGGAGGAAATTGGGTTGCTGAACAGTGAAAATAGATAAAGATTAAGGGCAACGCACAGAGCAGTGGAGTTAACTGCACCAGGGCTTTGAGAAGAGCAAGGCAGCAGAAGCCAGCATGCGAGGGAGACCTGGGGCTCTGGATGATAAAGGAAAAGGGAGCTACTGTCGGTCCTGGGGTAGGGTGAAGTAATGGCTCTGTGGAAGACAAAGGACATTGAGAGGAGAGGAAAAGGCAGTAAGATGTGATGAGAGGTATGCCAATACAAATAAACAGTGTTGGAAAATGCCAACTAACTGCAACTAGAGCTGTCTGTAACCAGTGTCAACAAAGCTCTTATTGAAGACATGCCTGTGGAAGAAGTAAAAAGTAACTGTATAGGTATTTTTAAACATTTCTCTTTTGGACTGAAGTTATGATTATTGGTATTTTTTAATAGAGGTAAATAAGGCTGGGAATGTACTTAAAAATCCATAACCTTGAACATAAAATAAAAAGAAAAAAATTCCCAAGTTTGCTTTTTTTTTGTTTGTTTGTTTGTAATTTTATTGAAAATTACTGTAACTTTGTCTCAACTGGAAAGAAGGTATAGCTCATTATACCTTGACGGTTTAAGTTTTGAATCTGCCTGAAAAATTCCAGCAGTTAGTTCTGATGGACACTGGAGATTACTGATGGGGTGCTATTGATTCAGGGTGTAAGACATTTGCAATAAAGGTAGGAAGGGAGCACTTTCTCAGAGAGAAGACTCACTTGGCTGTTGGAAGACACCCAGCAGGCACTCTCCTCTCTCAAAGCTCCCAAATGCTGGGGCCACCTTCCCTTAAGTGGTACCACTCCTTACTACAATGCCTTAGGTTTCCTTCCTGAAACAGTTTCTGATTTCTTCCCCTCCTCCCAGCAGAGCACCACGCAAAGGTCAGGCAAAAACCTTAGAGATTAAATTGTGAGTGATTAAAATTTCCATTATTTTGTGAACTTGTTCTACATATTAAAGAGCGCTAATGGAACTTGCACGCATTTGTGCAGGTAGAAAGACACATGATGATAGGAATTAAGGAAATTAATTCCTGTGCTTGGACTGAAGTAATCTTCCAGAATATAATTGGCTTTCAATCATTCACACACACCATGCCCTTCACCTTTAAATGGTAATTCATTTTACCACACAGGTTTAAAATGCCATTTACATCAGGCTTTAAGAAAGCTCCCATCTATGTACTAGAATACAGTCAATACATTTTTTCCAGGAGGAGACCATGTCAGAGTGAAATTCAGATTTCTAATGTATATATCCTTATGATGTTTTACCAAAGTCAGTGACCTATAACAAGGAGGTATGTAGAACCCTACAGAGATCAAGCAGCAATTCCCCCAGATACACAAGGCTAACAATACCACCTCTCCTGAAATGCTCCCCATTTTCTTGCTGTGCTGACCTCCCTGTGGGACATGGTGAAATGGAAATGAAGTTACAAAACTTTTCAGGGCTATGCCTAGATCACAGCAGAGAAGGCATAATGACAGTAAACATGGCTCATCTGCTTTAATCAAAGCAACAGGAATCTAGAAAATCTGACTGTGTAGAACTTTCCCATGACTATGAAAGAAAGACTAGAGGAAATATTTGGAAGCACTGGCTTGGTCTAGTTGCTTCTGGAGTTGCTTCAGCCCATCCTCTACAGTTGATGCAGCAGCATGTTACAAGTGATGAAGTGTATCCCTCTGACGAAATGGCCTTCTACAGGCCAGGTGTGCTATTTAAATCTATTTCCTCTTGCCTGTGTTGTGCACATCACATCCCATAATTCTGTGACGTTTTTTCTCACTCATACTAATACCAGCCATGGCTGACAAACAGGCAGACCGTAACACTGGCATGCCTGCCAAATGGCTAGGCATATCCTGGACACAGACAACAGATGCTTATATTTAAATTAGGACTAATTTGCATTTTTGTGTATTGTGGAATTTTTAAAGCATAGTTTTACAAAAACGGATGTATAATTCTGAAATAATAATATTTCCTTTGAAAAGTCAGGTTTGCTAATGGATTGCCATCTGTTCAACCCTTTGCCAGGAAGTAGATTTGTCCTGCTTACTGAAAACAGTATTAGGGTGAAACTGTAGATTACACAGTGGATTTCTGAGCAGTTTAATTTAAAGTGCAGGCTAACACTTTGCTATTTCAGTAAAAATAACTTTAGCTTCTCCCTTTTTACTAATGCTGGAACCTAAGCCCAGCAAACTGTATTTGGAGTACTTTGTGGGCTGTTTTGCCCACAATTAGGTTCTACAAAAAGTGTGCACCTTTCCTTTATGATTTTGAAACTGAGTTTGTGTTGCATTTGCATCGGAGTCACAGAAAAAAAAATCTCCATCTCACTTCAACAACCCATCTTAATCCTTTGGAAAAGAAACCCTAACATTTAAAACACCAAGACACTGGTCTCAAACATGCTTTCAAGAGTACAAGAATATAATATAATATAATATAAT
>VWZN01014118.1:12012-40783 GCA_013396955.1 Regulus satrapa | reverse complement strand
AAGGGGAAATCCGCGCCAGGAGCCAGGAGAGGCTGTTCCTGGCGCTGTGCAGGGCCTTGGATTAAGGGGCATATCGTGTAGCCGTCTTTTTGGGTGGACCAAGGCGGCGGCCTCATCAGTTCAGCTATCCCCTTTTTTTCTAAGTGCTGTGTGCGGCCGGCCCTCCTTAAGAAACCCAGCGCACACAGCAGCTCTCCGCCGCGAAGCGTTGGTCACAGACGCGTGGCGGCCACCTCTTGTTAGGTCAGCTGCAGCTTGTGTGAACATGGAGGCCTCTGTTAAAGAGCATCCACGAAGGTGGAGTTTCGCTGGAGTTCTGCGACGTTTGTAGGCAGCCCTCTGGTTTTCCTACCCTTGTCGTCCCCAGGAAGAGGAAGGAACGTGGACAGCTGCCATCCAAGAAAGGTGTGACAGTGTGGCAGAGTTCCACTGAGTTTCTGCTGTCTTCTCTCTGGTCGATGATGGTCTAGAGAAATAAACGATCGAGTGAAGAATGGTGTCCTTTTTAACTATTGCCCTGTCTTGCTCCTTTGCACCTTAGGTTGGTTTGGAATGCTGAGATAAAGGACAAGATAGCATTCTTCTCAGCCACTATTTTTCACATACTGCAGAAGTCTTAGATCTGAAAGGTAGCAGTTTGAGGTTGCACATGAATAGAAACCTTTCAGCTGCAAGGATGTTTAAGCACTAGTATAGAGAATTAGGGAAGCTGTGAAAAAATGGTCACTAAAAGTTTTCAGAGCAGATTAAAACTATATTTTGCTGTTTTCTAATTAGACAAGTTTATATAATGTATATATGAACCACCCACTTCTGATTTGTTCTATTCAGAGAACAAATTCATCTAATTAATAATAAACATTAGAGTATTTGGTTATCTTGACAGGAAAGTGTTTAAACAAGCTAAAATATCAAAAGTTGAAAAATAGTTCTGAGCAAACAGTTTTTAAAATAAAAATTAACATAAGGATTATTATGCAAATTTTATGTACTTGCATAGCAGCTGGGTTGACATAAAAAGTAAATAGCTCCTCTTAAGTAGTCACATTATTACTGTATATTAGTTTCATAGTCCCAAATGGAGAATAAATAAACATTTGGAGCTATAACAGCCTGATGTGACAACATTCAAACAGTTAGGACATTTTAAAAAACTTTACTAAAGATACAGAAGTGTGTTCAAATAAAGTTAAGAGCAAGATGCCAAGTAAATTAGTCTACTAAGTTGCTTTTCATATAGGAAAGGACTTCATAACCCTCATAGGTTATGTAAACATATAGAACTTCATAACCCTCAGACTTGCTTTCTGAGAATGCTGTCTTGCAAATATTTTGAAGCAAAATGCTGTTATAACAAAAACTTCTCTACCAATAAATATGTCGCCTTAATGCCAAGAGCAGGGTGCCTGTGGAAAGCAATAAGGCTCTTCTGGGTTTATCTTTTATCTACTGCTGGTCAGATTTTGTGTGCTTTGAGGACTAATTGGCACTTGGATAAGAGACTTGAATAGAAGTGTTACTGCATTCAAGGAAGATGAAAAGCATAATTTTCTGAAATTAAATATTTTCTAATCAGTGTAGATGTATGGTTAGTTCCCAAGAATATTAAAGATTTAGATGAGTACTTTAAGCAGCTGAACTTTTGCAGAAAATTGCAGAAGTTGTACAGCTGAAATTAGCAGCTGGAGGGAGGCAGTAGCTCTTGCTTTGCTAACTCCCAGAAGCAATGGAGGACACTAATAGCAAAAATTAGCAGTCAAAAAAAAAAAAAGAGTACCAGCCAACCTGCTGTCATAGAAGGTATATATTTAGTTTTGGGCAGAAACAACTGGTCTGACTCTCAGTCTTCTTGTTTTCTTGGGCTGTATTGGAGCTTTTAATTCAATATCCCATTCTGTTTACTGAACCAATGAAATTAGACTGAATTAAGAGATTTTATATCTGCTACATGGTCTATAAACTAACACTTCTCTAGAAGATAGTCACTGGTCAGATGCCAGTGAACAAGGCTATTGCTAATAAAGTGCCTGTAGACTTTTTGTGCTAAATTTTTAAACAAAATTTATCTCTTTTTTTTTCTTTCTTTCTTTTTTTTTTTAATTTGGAAAATGCAGTCACAAAGGCTTCCATAGCTATTAGATAATGCAGATTTTATTATATAAAATTTTTTAAAAAAAGGCTTAAATTGGGTAAACTGTGAAAGATGGTGTCCGGAGACAGGACTTTGGCAACCTGTTCTTACTGTGACACTAGCCTGGCTTTAAGCAAGAGTGGATATTCTTCAGATCCTTTTCAACATAAATTATTCTATGGTTCTCTAATAAACTGTCTAAATTATTAGTAAGAATTATCTGGATAGCTGGATTCAATTGTTAGATTTTTAAAAATAACGTGTTTTAATGCTGCTGCAAGCAAGCGATAAAGAATGCAATGGTTTACTTCAGGACTGGAGATTGTTTTCAGTAGGGATGTTCTTATGTAGCCCATTCAGTATAAGTTCTTTTTGGGATGTCACCAAAAGAACAACACAATCTTTGAATATATAAATGAAGAATGGCAAACAAAAATAGGGAAATTATGTTTCTTCTGTATGAGGCAACCATAAAGCAACTGACTGCAATACTGTGTTCAGATGTGATGTTTGCCTTTCAAGATAGAAAATCAGTTCTGACATGAGGTTGAAGGACCTTAAACAAAGTTTATCAAAGAAACGGGATAAGAAGGAAATTAATTACTATATGTAGGAAGAGGCATAATACCAAAGGGATTTAAAGTCTTTAAATTTATACTCTTATGACATAAGGTGATTCCATGACTGGAAATTTAGCAAGGACAACCTTGAGTAAGCTGTGCTGTGCTAGCTATTAGAGTAATATAGGGATAAATTTATTGTGATTGCTTGAAATCTTAACAGAAATCAAAGGTCCTTATAAACAGCTTGCTTTGATCTAGCATCTAAAGAAAATACAATGGCTGTGGTATTGAGGAGGTTAGGTGAGAGTATGATCTGTTGCTCTCATGACTGTTATCACCCTTTGTCTTACCTCAAGAACTGGTGCTGCATGGGCCAGAGAATTATTTCTAAGCAGTACAGTGCAATGCAATGTGGAGAAACTCAACACTAATCTGAATGCACTCAGTGGCTGCCAGAGTAGCACATCTAAGCTTTGCATGGGATAATTCATAGAATCATACAATGATTTTTTTGTTGTTGTTGTTGTTGTAAAGGACCTTAAAATTTATCTAGTTCCACCCCCCTGCCATGGTGAGGGTCATCTTCCAGTAAAAGAGGTTGCTTAAAGCTCCATCCACCCTAGTCTTGAACACTTCCAGGGATGGAGCATCCATGTTTCTGGGCAATTTTTTCCAGTGTCTTGACTATCCTCAGAGTGAATAATTTATTTCTAATATCTAGTCTAAACCTTCCCTCTTTCAGTTTGTGCCTTGCACTTCAGCAGAACTAAAAGCAAAGATGTAGGTTTCTTTGCTTCTTCTAGGGTTGGGTTTAATGAGAGAGAGAGAGATAGTATTTCTTGTTTGGACTTAGATGTTTATTGTTCCTTATCTACAGTCTTACAAACTGTGAGTTCTTTAGCACACCATGCTAACANTAGATGTTTATTGTTCCTTATCTACAGTCTTACAAACTGTGAGTTCTTTACCACAACATGCTAACAGAGTAAAAAATGGAGCTCAAGGTCTCTCTCTTCAAGGCCTTTTAAACATAAACTAACTAATTATCAAATGCTACCTAAATTATTTTTACTTTTAACCTGATAATCAACTACATGTGGTCTGCATTGTGGGCTTTTCCACGCAATCACACGATATCATCCAAACCCAAGTAGAAGAAGGGGAAAAACAAGGATGAGCCTGCACCCTAAAACCTCCATCTTGCTTTATGTATATTACTATATCACAAACCNCTTCCAGGGATGGAGCATCCATGTTTCTGGGCAATTTTTTCCAGTGTCTTGACTATCCTCAGAGTGAATAATTTATTTCTAATATCTAGTCTAAACCTTCCCTCTTTCAGTTTGTGCCTTGCACTTCCGCAGAACTAAAAGCAAAGATGTAGGTTTCTTTGCTTCTTCTAGGGTTGGGTTTAATGAGAGAGAGAGAGACTGTATTTCTTGTTTGGACTTAGATGTTTATTGTTCCTTATCTACAGTCTTACAAACTGTGAGTTCTTTAGCACACCATGCTAACAAAGTAAAAAATGGAGCTCAAGGTCTCTCTCTTCAAGGCCTTTTAAACATAAACTAACTAATTATCAAATGCTACCTAAATTATTTTTACTTTTAACCTGATAATCAACTACATGTGGTCTGCATTGTGGGCTTTTCCACGCAATCACACGATATCATCCAAACCCAAGTAGAAGAAGGGGAAAAACAAGGATGAGCCTGCACCCTAAAACCTCCATCTTGCTTTATGTATATTACTATATCACAAACCTTAAGTTTTCCACCATGTGACCTAACACACTTCCATCCAAACTATGCACCCATAATCTCAGTTCCATCACTCAATTTTGGGAGCCTTCTCCACAGCCTCAGGTCAAATGCAGTGTTCTCGTGGGAGTCAGTGCCTGTTAGCACAGAAAGCTTGAAATTCTCTGTGCCCAGGGTTCCAATGCAAAGATTGCAGGAGTGTTGTAATGTGTTGAGAATGCTCAAAAGACTGATGATTTTTGTCATCATTCAGATTTATTTTTTGACTAGCATTTTTCATCTAAAGAAGAAAGAAGCCTTCCATTAAAAAAACCCAACAAACCCATAGGTTATTTTCTATGCAGTTTCCATGGCAGAACTTGCTGTATGAGAAATTCTATGGTTTAACAGCAGCTTGTTTATTGGGCAAAGAGCTGCATTGGTTGCTCATAAGAAATGTGATTTAGTGCTTTCTGAGAACTATATGCAGTTCTCAAAAGTACAGTTCATTTTGTCCCAGGAGAGCCATGTCATCTCAAATAATATTTCAGGTGAGCCGGATGCACAGCTGTGTATAGTTCAGTATTTTTCCACCCTACTGCCCTGTATCACAGAACTGCACTTTCCTACAGCACTCATTTTGCATTCTAATATTGTGTAATGGATTACTTTTTGTAGATTGTGCAATTACTTTTTTTTCCCCAAACACTGAAATCAATTTGGCCTTTTTTCCCCCCAGTTTTGCTAAAGATTTAATTGAAGTTGACAGCAGGGAGATCAGGGGCAAGCTTTGCCAAAATTCGCCTTGGGCTACATTGAAATTCAGGTGGAGGGTCTGCTCTGTATGCTGTGTTTCCACCTACAATCTATGGAATCCTGTAAATGGATGTAGCCTCTTAAAAAATAATTTCTGCCAAAGAAAAGCAAACTTGTTACTGGTAGGCCTATGTTTGCTGTTGGGGAAATTTGGTTGTGCCTTGATGGGCAAGGTCCCCTCTTTCTTTTAGGCAGGGAAGCAGTTTAAAAGCAGTTATACATAAAACTATTATTTCCTTTGATACACATGAAGTCTGAAACCGGAATCCTTTTTTTTTCTGATTTTTCTTTGTTTGTTTTAAGGATGTGATTATCACTTTTTCAGTACTGAGGACCTTTGAGTAAAGTACAAATTATCCTTTGTGCAACCACAGACATCTTCAGTTAGTTAGTTAAAGGCCAGTGAAAGCTTCACCTACAAGCACTGTACCTGTAGTGAAAACATGCCCATGAGGAATTAATTCCCATAGGGTTTTAGTTATTTGAACAACTTAAAAAAAGTATTGATTCGCTCTCCTCAGAGATCAGCATAATGGATTATTCACCTATACTCTTTGTCCAGTCTATTAATGTAGATTTTGCATAGAATTTTTGGATCAATGAGGTTTCTTAATGAGAAGCTTTTGAATGGGAAAATCCCTAACCCAACAAATAAATAGAATTGTCCTAATAAATATGTTTACTGATTGTGCTTCATTGGGTTTCTCCCAGAAATGACAGAGAAAAAATATGTGGTTTTTAAATAGATACTTACCTTTAAAAAATTTAAAACTGCAGAACATTTACTTTTAAAGTTTTAGAATTACTAAGGATGAACTAATAGTGCTAGTTACCAGAAGGTGCACAGTCAACTATGGAGGCATAAGAAAAAAAGAAAGTGCAAGGACAAACCACACTTGCATAAAATTGCCACAGCTAATTAATTTGGGAGCATGAACAGTGCAACAGATAACATTATGTATCATTATCTATCATATATCATCTGTCTTGTATTTCCTGGAACTTAGTCCTGTGTTAATTTTCATGGAAGATCAGTGACATTATGATATGCATATGAAAATGGGTAGGACCTTGATTGCAAGGAGTTATTGTAATTAACACTGATTTTAGTATACTCTGTAAGTACCTTTTTGAAGTCATAAAAATTAAAATGTGATTAAGAAGTTCTTTTGGGATCCAGAGTTTTCACTTTTTAATTGGGAAGTGTAGAAAAGCATGCTGCTTCTAAAGATGATGTGCATACAGCCGTATAAGTCAGGAGAGGTTTAGTTGGCTATTAGGAAAAAGATTTTCACTCAGAGGATGGTTGGGCACTGGAACAGGCTCCCCAGGGCAGCAGTCACAGCACCAAGCCTGACAGAGTTCAAGAAGTGTTTGGACAACACTCTGGGGTACATGTGTGACTCTTGGGGTGTCCTGTGCTGAGCCAGAGTTGGCCTCGATGGTCCTGAGAAGTTCCTTCCAACTCATTCTATGATTCTGTGATTCTGTGGTTCTACTTAAATACATCTGGGGACCAGAATGTCAGAGCAACTGATTATTCTTGTTGCAAATACAACCGTTTCTTCGGAAGGAAAGAGAAGCAAGGGGAAATATGGTTAAGTTGCTTTGGTCTGAGTAGTAGTTTTATGGACATCCAATCAGCATCACTTAAGAGCTGATCTGTGTGACATTGTGATCTCCTTGCTCACTGCAATGCAGTCATGCTCACTTGCCAAGTTACTCTATTTCCTTCATCTGCATCTCAGAGGCAAAACCAGCTCCAGGACCGTGTGAGTTTTAGATGCACACAGATGCTGATCCGACTGTGTGTAGTCCCAGTAAACTTGTTTGACTACAGATGATTGGAAGTCATCTTAGCTCCTGAGCTGGAGAATCTGCATGACTAGTCTGGCAATCATCTGGGCATACTGTATCTTTCCTGTTATTGCAGTTAATTAGTGTGCGAACATGTGCCTGAGTCAGTTCAGAATCTAATTAAATGACATATACAACATTTTCTTCCCGGAAGGCTTTCAGGAAAGTATGTACTGATTTAAGGTTCTTGACTAATATTTTTAGGAACTTACTTTTAATATTCAGAACACTTCTTCTTGGCAGTATACCACAGCCTTGGAAAGGGATTCTCCACAAGGGTATGTCATAATAGGACAAAGGAGAATGGCTTCAACCCAAAATAGGGCAGGTTTAGAGTTGATATAAGGAAGAATTTCTTTACTGTGAAGGTGGTGACCACTGGCACTGTTTCCCCAGAAAAGTTGTGGCTGCCCCATCCCTGAGAGTGTTCAAGGCCAGGCTGGACAGGGCTTTGAGCAACCTAATACACCTAATCTAGTGGGGGGTGTCCCTGCCCATGCCAAGGGGGTGGGTGGGGTGGAACCAGATGAGAAAAAGGTCCTTCCCCCCCATACCGTTCCATAATTCTGTGATTCTGTACTAACTAAAAATATTCAACAGAGGTGTTGTTCCTCTGCTCATAGCCCTCAGATGACACCATTCTGGTAAATATGCTCTTCATTCACATTCAAAGCCATCAGCTTTGCTTTCAAGTTGACCCATGTTCTTTTCTTGGCCACAGACCAAATTTACAATTTTTTTCACTGTATTGACTGCAGCGCTGTCAAACATTTGTATCTAACTTTTAAAAGAAAAAAAAAAAACTATTTGAAGCAATAAACAATACTGTTGGGATTAGCACAAGGTAGTAGGAGTGTTCTGCCCTGGTTTATCTGTAGCCACTGATGATGAAAAGGCTCATCTTAGCAGAACATTTTATCAGCACCTGTCATTAAAAAATGAGCCTCCAGTTTTATTCCAGGTCTGGTTTAGTGTCATTTAAGCACTATCCAGATTTATGGTTGGACTCAATAATCTGAAAGGTCTTTTTCAAACGTGAATGATTCTTGACCCTCTAGCATGGTCTCTCTAGAGACCGATGTGGAAGTTTGATTCCCTCCCTCTAGTTTCTTTCATGGTCATGCTATTCTTCCTTGCTTCCTGAACTTCAGTTAAAATACCATATTTTGTACTCCTAGAGGACCCAATGCTATTTTTCTTATTGTCTGTGTTGGTATTTCTGATAAAAGGTAAAGGCTGTTTACATCTGTAAATCTATTACCACATATTCAATTGAGTATTTGAGTGAATTTCGTGCTGTGAGACTGGCCTTCTAAGGGACTTTCTCAATAATAAGTGCAGAAAATGCTTTTTACCTGTGTTTTTATGGAATTCAACACCAGAGAAATTAAGCCTAAAACTACTTTCAGTGATACATGCCAGAATTGAATCTTCGTGTACAACAAATGACTGCAGTGAGCCATGAAGGATATTTTAGGATCCAGTGCTGCCAGATATCTGTGTTAATTCTCTGGAAAGTTGAGTAGAGGAGTGCCTCTGTGGAGAACTGCAGGGCTTTTGAACTTGCATTATTCAAAGCTACTTCTCCTGTTCCCACACAGAAATACAAATTGCATGGAGTGCAGCAAAAGAAAATACAATGGGCATTATTTTCCAGGCTTGCTAAACAAAACAGCATTGTGGACAAGTGAAGGGGAACAGTTAGCCTTTATGCTGAGCATAGCAAGAACTATTTGAGACACAATTTATCAATTGCATTAATTAATCTTCAGGATTAATGTTATTATTCATGGATTAGATTATGTTGCACAAGGACAGAAAAACTGTCTCTTGAAGAAATTCAAGAGACTAGGCAAAGCAAAGGTGTGTTTTGCCCATCAGTGGGTTGATAAATATGTCAATACAGAAATGGTCAATACTCTAAGGCAAAGCAAAACTGCAAGTGTTGAGAATTTACTGGATAAAGCTTCCATCACCAGCTGTTAGGCATTTTAAAGGCATTAGTTCATTTTCCACTAACCACAAAACAAATTGTGTCTGGCACAGGAACGCATTCTAGCTTTGCATCACTGAGAACTCAAAAAAGAGAAAAATGATTGTTTTCTTCAGACCAAAATGAATGTTGTGGAGTGTGTTAAAGACAAGCTTCAATTATTAAAAGCCTGGAATTTAAATATTTCTACCAGTGCAATATCAGGAAACTTCAGATGTTAAATGACCTTCATTAGGGGTTTGGTTTTATTTGTATCAAACAACATAAAGATGGGCACATTCCAGATTTTAGGTGCAATAATTTGAAAGAGAACAGTTCCTACCCCCATTTTTATGA
Source organism: Regulus satrapa (assembly GCA_013396955.1). NCBI lineage: Eukaryota > Metazoa > Chordata > Aves > Passeriformes > Regulidae > Regulus > Regulus satrapa. The sequence goes on along the minus strand of VWZN01014118.1, from coordinate 31,348 downwards.
AGGCAACTTTCCTAATATAGTGTAGTAATTTCAGGGAGTGGGATTTTAAGTCAGCTAGAAAACTGGCCTTGTTGCTTAGATTTGAGCAGAATATAATTATTGTGAAGCTTTAGAGAACAGATGGTCAGAGATTTTAGAACTGATAAATACCAGCTTTCTGCTTTGGACTGGTCAGGGCTAGGCCTAGAGGTCACATTCAGGTTGCTCTGCGTTTTCCTGCAATGTCTGAATGGAGCAGGACTCTTCAGCCTCTCAGGGCTTCCTGTAAGGATCTATCCTTGGTCACTCAGCAGTGGAATGGGGTGCCATGGCTCTCTGGTTACCAGAATGCACTGCTGCACAGGGCTCCAGCACATGACTAGCAAAGGAATGAGACAGCTGGACCAAGATGAATTTTGCCAACTTTGGGCCTTTGCTTTTATTGATTATCTTGACTGTCAACATCGCTGTGTCAACAATAGATCATGCTTGATTACAACCTTCTGATTACTCTTTTTTTTTTTTTTTTTTTTCCCTGAAAAATATTTAAGGACGAAGAAACACTAAAAAAACAAAAGGTTTTTTTGTTTTTTGGGGGATTTTTTGTTTTGGTTTGGTGTTTTTATTTTAAAGTTCTGGGTGCAGACAGACTTAAAATATGACCAGAGAGATGAATGGTGGAGAATGTTTGAATGGAAGCAAATTCTTCAGAACTACTTCCTTTCCTTTTAACCCTCTCCAGACACAGTGGAGCTTCAGCTTAGCCAACTGCTGTAACATTTCAGGCTGTCAGACTTTGGGATATATCAAAAAACATGAATTATACTGCTGTCTTCACATATCTTATGGGAAGCAAGGAATGTCTATGTGAACTGCTACGTGTTTTATCCTGTCAGCACTCTGACAAGGTTCTGCAAATGTGGGATTGCTTGGGGAAAAGTTGAACAAAGGCTTAAGAATCTTTGGAAGTAAAGGGATCATTCAGGGTTTATTCTCAAAGCGTGTGAGTAATTTCTGATGCCTTCCAGAGAAAAAAAGAAAAGCATCTTATGACCTGTTAAAGCAAAAATTGCAAGGAAATGCTTGTGGATCTTTCTATCTTAGGAGTGCCTGTTAGAAATACATGTATTTACAATCTTGGGCAATAGCAGACTGACATGCACCTTTAAAATGTATTTGGTGTTTGTAGTCTTTTAGCACTGGATGACATCTTCTAACATGCAGCTTGCAATAGCAACTACCTGCATCAGTGTGTTTTCTCTCATTCTATAATGCTTTTTCCACAGGCAAGAGAGATTAATCAAAATCAGAAATTTAAGTCACTGCTCCCTTTAACCACTTACAGGATTAGAAAAGACAGCAACAAAGACATCAATTATTAAACCATAATTTACCCTATTGTGTCCAGAATAGCTAACTCCAAAGAAAATGCCATTTATTTTTCAGTAACAAAAAGCATAATTTATACATTGCATTTGAAGTATGTGAACTTCAGTGATAAGTTAACATAAATATTCAGTATTTGAGTCAGTAATTGCAGCAAAGAAACAAACTCTTTGTCCTTATCTTTCACTGCCTGTAATAATTTCTCCTTGCTAGGTGAGTGACTGTTGCTATTCTTGGTGATTGGCAGAGCAGTGTGTGAGGCTGAGTGTCAGCAAAATGACATTAATTATATTATCACCTCTCCCTTTCTTATAGATTGCTTCATCATTTGTATCTTAGTTTTGAATGTTGTTATTAGGCTTAATGTTCTTCTATTCTCCAGATCTTGAAGAAAAGGGTATTTTTCACTTTGACACACTATATAATAACACCTTCTTCCTTAATATAGGAAGATTATAAAGAAAAAAATTGAAATTTATTTATATAAGTAAAAAAAGTTATTTCTTGAAAAATTTATTACTTTTCTTCCTTTTAACATGTGATGGTACATTGCTGAAATTTTTTTCTTCCAATCAGTCAGTCCTTCTCAACCTCAAACTGACTGAATCTGATCCCAATTCACTGCATCTGATTAACTGAATGGGTGCTCAAAGTCCCACCAAATGATTACACTCCTAATCTTTTTGTGTAAAAAAAAAGGGAGGACCTGATAGGTGAAGTCAAGAAGAACTTAATTATTCATATAATTGAAGTCTTAACAGTCTTGTCAGCAAGGTATCAGCATCCCAGGTCTTTTCATAGGATGAACATGATACTGATGTTAATGGCTTTTTTCTCAATCCTGGGCTCATTTTCATGTGTTGGCTACATCTTGTTTTTTCTTCATTAACCTGCAATGTGGCTTTACATCTGGGTTTGCAATATATGTTGTTGTCTATTTATGCTGGATGTACCTGAGTTTTGTGAAGCTTAATGCAAGTTTTGTACAAGATTACATTTTGTCCCAAGGTTACATTCATTCAATGACCAGTACCTGACTGCTGGAGAGTTTTTATAGCCCTGGGGCCACCAGCATCATTCGCTGCCTAAACTTTCATTGTCCTTGTTGTTGCCTCATGCTTGTACTCCTACATTCTACATTATTTTAATATAAGAAGTGATCATTCCCTAGAGTAACTATTTGTTGCTATCATCTATTAGTTACAGAAATATGTGAAAAATATATGAGAATATTTTATCACACATTTAATTTATTAAGACTAATGCTGCATTTCATTTTAACTGCTTGCTAACTTTTCCTTGGCTTTCAATATGACTTATTTTAGTATCAAAGTTGCTGCTTTTCCTTTTTTAGTTAGTTCTGGAAGTTTGGTACCTTTACCTTTTCTGTATTTGTTGCGCTTAGGTCCTTCTAAGTCCTGATTGGCAATTCAGTTCTTGATATGAAAAAGCAAAACATAATCTCCTCATTGGTCCTATTTCCATTATTTCTTCATAGCAAATAGCTGTATTAATTAATCTGGTGGTTTTAATATTTTGTATTTCAAATGCAAAATGCTTCGTTGAACTACTCCATTACCAAAGTATTAATTTTTAAAAGTAAAGGAAGTAGTAATATAAAAACCTCTGTATGCTGCCTCTATTTAACATTCAGATCCTTCCTGATAATTTCCTGGCAGAATTTATTATAATAGTAAAGTAATTGGCTTTTAAAAATTATTTTATTAATATAATCAGAGCAAAGATAAACATCTGAATAGAAATGTCCTGATAACAGGGAATTTTCTGATAGGAGGATGAGTGCTATGTATACTTGTAAGGCCCTGAATAAATGGCTAGTAAGATTGTCTTCTCTTGAATAAATCCAAATTTTGTGTTCTATCAGACATTTATCACTTATAAAACTAATGTAATAAAGAACCTCAGTTCACCACTGAGAGGTTGAAACAGTATGTATTTAAAAAGAAAATATTAACAGCTGTATTCTGAAATATGTAAAAATCCAGTTTTACCCATTTCTGTATTTACTGACACATTGCCAATGAAATTTTATCTTACTGATCCAAATGTGGTAAGAACCAGTAAAGCATTTTTGAGGGTTCCAAAGGTACCCCTCAGCTTAGATGTTTGCAGATGGCAGGAAGATACTGAAACTCTGATTCATCATTTGAGGATGGTTGCATTGAAGTACTTATAGCCATTTTCCAGTGTATTCATTAAATGACATAGATGTCTGACAGTGGTCCTCAAAGAAAAAAAGCCTCAGTATTGTTTTTTTCACTTTCTTCCTGAGAATTGCATAAAGCTCACAGGTTTGGTCGTTGTTTGTGGGAAGTGTTAAGCTTTCCTTTTACACAAGATATATATGATTTTACTCATTTTTTTACATGTTAATCTTGCTACTCTTTAAAAATTGTGTCCAAGAATTACTAAGAGTAATGCATGTGAACAAGAAAAAGATATTCAAACTAAAGTTAGTGCACAATTTTACAGATCAGCAGAAAAAAAAAAGTCTTGCAATTCTTTTGAAGACCATTCCTTGAAGTTCAAGAAGCATGGATAAATAGAAACAGGTGCTGGATGTTGGATGTATCTGCAGATGATTTAAGTAGTTACTGGCATGAATCTTCTCTGAAATTAGGAAATCCAAGAGGTACATGTCAGGAAAAATGACTTTAGAGAAGGAGAGAGGAGACAAGGGAAATTATATGCCTGGTTGGCATGACCACTGGGTAAGAAAATAAAATTACTTCTCCAGATAGGAAGAGATTTATAAGGACCATAGCTGTCTGTCAGATGAGAACCTAATAGCGTAAATGAAAGTTCAAATAGTGAAAAGTAGAGCATTGAATTATTTAACAAAAACTATGGTAACATAGAGCAAGCTGAGACTCTGCATGAAACAATACTAAAGGTAACTTAACTGGGGCCTTTGGAATATCTCTTTCTGATTGGAAACTTAGATGTGTGCATACACACAGTTGCGTGGAATAACTGAATATACCATTCAGTCTGTTTTATTAAATTAATTGCTGTTACTATATTTAGTACAGTAATTGAAAAAGAAATTTGGAAATGCTGGTCTTGAGATGTGGAAGTAGCAAAACACCTTCAGAAAATGATGGTATGTGTTTGATGTGGGCATGTTTCTCCTCTACTACTCAGCCATGGTGAGGACACAGATTGGAGTGTAGTGTTCAGTTCTGCATTTCCCAGTAGGAAAGACATATGGATATACTGGAGAGAGTTCAGTGAAGGGTCACTATGCTTAAAGGACTGGAGCATCTCTCTTACAAGGGAAAGGCTGAAGCTGTTCTGCCTGAAGAAAAGGTAGTTCAAGGGAAACTGTTCACAATGGAAGGATGTAAAGAGGTGAAAGCAGTTTTTAAATTTATTTCTGGTAACAAGATCAGAAGCAAACTGAAAAACACAGGAGGTTCCCTCTGAACATCAGGAAACAGTTGTTTACTGTGAGGATGACTGAGCATAGTCTGCACAGGCTGCCCAGGGGTTGTGTAGTGTCCACCCTTAGAGAGATTCAAAAGCCATCTGGAAATGGTCCTTGGAAGCCAGCTCTGGCTGGCCCTGATTGAGCAGGGTGCTGGATAAGGTGCTCTCCACATGTCCCTTCCAACTTTAACCAGCCTGTGATTCTACCAGTTAAGCATAGGTATAGGTGCATATCTGTTGTGCATATATTCCCCTGTTGACTGTGTTATTAGAACTGCTAGTGCAATTTTGACTAGTTTTGCACTGCAGGGGACAAACAAAGGGCACTCTAGGGAAGACATCACAACTGATAGTCATGAATTTAGGAGGATGAAGTGTAATTTAATGCAGTGTTTTGAAGGATATTTACATGAGAGAGCAAGATGTGTGACTACATAAGAGAAGAGATGTGTGATATTTTTAACCTTCTAAACAAGGCAAATAGAAAAATTATATTAGACAATAATAAAATCATTGCATTAGAAGACATCTATTTGGAAAAAAGTACTCATCATACAGCAAACTGTCTCACTGATTTGTCATCTAACCTTTAAATAACTAGAAAAGGATATTTTCAGCAGTAAGCTTCTGAAGTCCATAAGGCCCTCAGAAACCATGGTAATTTTCCTGAACTGTGAAAGAGACACACCTACCTGTCTCTCTCATTAACATTTTCATGTCTAATTTGTCTTGCATTGTGCTGAGATTTCAATCTGCTGGAGTGGCAAAGGGTCAAAACTAACAGTATTTTGAAAAAAAGCATTTTAAAGTTGGTCTGGCAACCCAATTAAATTCTCTCAGCTTTTTAGAAATAGGCTCAGCCTGATCCCAAAAGCTCAGTTTCAATCGTTTTATTAGTAGAGCTTGAGAGCACACCTTGGCTGGCAAATTAAGCCACCATGGAGTAAACTTTGCATTCTGACTCACAAAGGGTCTTTGCAAGTATCACTAGCAAGCTTTGGAATAAATCCTTCTTTCAGTTTTTTTGTAACTTTTCTTTATCCCAATGAGGATATGGCACAGCAAGACATTTTGTACACAGAATCATTATTGTTTGATGGGGATCGTTTCTCATGGGACACAACTATTATGTTGTATCTTGTCAGCACTAGAAAGGTTGGTTTTCAAGGTTAAAGGTTAGTCTGGTTTTTTTTCTATTTATGGTACTGGACAACTTCAAATCTGCTAACTTGATTACTGCTGGAAGACCTGAATACTGCACAGCAGACTTGTGACATGGGTCAACACTATTTATGGTACGTAGTGTTTAGAAACATAACAGCATCAAACACAATAAAATAATATAATTAACACAATTAAAGGTGATTGCTGTATGACTGGAAGATTGGCAGACATAATTAAATACAGGCAGATTCCAGCCTACTTCATGATTTTCTATGCAACTTTTAAATCATATGGAAAAAAACACATTTCTGCTTAAAAACACTCCTCTTTGCAAATCCAAGGACAACTGCAATTTCTGGGTTACAGAGAATGAAACAGTTTTATAGATAAACAGCATAATTAATATTTATTTATTAGAGGAAGAGTAAAGTAGTAAATTTTTAAAAAAAGCTACTCTACTCTTGAAAATAAAGCACTAGTTTTGTGCTGGGAGTTATGAATTTAATTAATATCCTGTCAGGATTTTATTTTTGTAGTAGTCATTTTTATTCATGAGTAAGTGGCTCTTAAGATGAGTAGCTGAAACAATTTTACTAAGAACCTTAGAGCTGTGGAAATTTCAATTGTACACTGCAGAAGAATTTGATGGTGAGAAAGAGTTCACTAAAAGTTCTGTTTTGACACACAATGTCTTTGAATTTGGGATAGTCAAGGTTTCTTATGTAGTGAGTGACTTGTTCTAAAGAAAAAACTAGATAAAATTCCCATGGAGGTGGTAGTCCCATACAGGTTAGCTGCTTTTGACACTGTAGGTCTTTATGCAAGTTGTCTTTGCTGACCTGTGTGGTCAGGAAGATGGGGGTCTATCATGAGTAGTGACGAGAGCCATCATGTTATGCATTCTTGTTGGGTGACTCCAATAGGACAATAGCAGTCCTAGTTTGTTGCCACATGAGCCAGACTTGGCTCTGGGATGTTTTGAGAATTAGTGGAGAATTTTTCATAACATAGGGATGTGTACAGAAGTTAGACAATGCATGTTCAATGTCTTTTCAAGGTGCCTTGGATGTTTTGGACAGACGGCATTGCTGCTAGTCTGCTCTGCCTGCTGGCCTGCATGTATGCTTGCTGCTTGCTCTGCTCTTCATATAGATCTTAATAAATCATCATATTTAGCCTTTTGAAGTTATGGAGTCTATGTAGCATTCCTGCCCAATAAGGACTTGAATTCTCCTACACACTAGTTGGTAGTGAAGATTTGGTTCTGAAGTAAAGAAGGTGTTTGCATCACTCGCTCTTCTGCAGTAGCCATTTTGGTTCTTGAATATAAGTGCTTCTTGAATATAAATGTAACAACACTGGCCTACATGGGTTTCTCAATGAACAGAGATACTCCCCTTGTAATTTATGTGATCACTCATATAGTACTGGATAAATCATCTGAAACTGCTGTACGCATGTTGTACCCAAGATCTTAGGTTATGAGACTCAAAAGAGAACTCAGTTAAATGGAAAAGCACAAAAATAAAAAGCCTAAGGGATTAGAGGTTACTAAGCAATGACTAATAATGGGTTTGATTTGTGACTATGCAAACTGGAGAAATCTGTGAAACAAAATTATTTTTGAAGTTCAATCTAAGATGTAAAACCAGATAAGAAATCCTTTATCTGAAAAATCTCTGTTTTCACTAAAGGAATGCAGCAATTTTGTGCTTACTGGACATCTCTGCAACAGAATTAATCAAATAGTTTGGAAGACTGATAGGTTGACATGACTTCGCACTAGGACAGAATTTTTAAATGAGCTCCATATTTGCAGTCATAGAAATAAAGTGAAAGACATGAAGTCTGGTTGTCAGAAATCAAAAATTGGAGGGTATTTTCGGATAGTAATTTGGACCCTTCTGAACTCACAGGACTACTAGTAGAAACTGAATTAAAGTAGTAATTGTTGTCTGTGAAAATAGTCCAAAACAGTCAGATATCTGAAGCACATGAAGAAGAGATATTGTCACTATCTGATGCAAACTCTGGCATATGAGGCCCCTTTGTGCACTTTAATCTCTATGATTAAAGATCCTTATAATTTGAAATAAAGTAAAGAATGTTATTGCAGTGGAACAAGGAAATTCATGCAAAATTTTAAATTTCCTCCATTTATGTATTTTTATAGCCTCATAGGGAATTCATCATCCATGGTGTTCCTTTCTTAGGAGCTGCTAGACCCAGAAGTAGGGAAATACTATCTCTGAATGAAGCAACTTTTATTATTTCAGGGATATGTGAAATGTTATCATTCTTTTGGAGCTTTTCACCCTGAAATGATCTGGTTCTGGTTGGGATAGGAGCACCCAACTGTTTGGGAGGTGAAAAAATGTGCCTGTATCATTGTAGATTTGAGTAGAAAAATGGATGAATAAACATTTCTTGTGAGGTAGTGGGTTATCTAACACTTAGCAGCAGTGCAGCTTTTCCCTTTAGTACATTAACAAGAAATATTATGTTTTATTCCTCATGGTTGTACTTCCTATCATGGCTGATGTCATAATGGTACCTTAGATTGAAAATATTGCCAGAGTAACCGAAGAAAGGAAGGTTTGCTGCCATGAGTGGGCACTGCTTAAAATGTTTGTCTTCCACATGTAGGCTGAGGAGCAGGCACAACTGAGCTTAATGAGAGTCTCCCTATGAGTATACTCTGCAAGCTGAAAAGAAAGGTGTAAGGGAAATTTTAGGAACTAGTAGGAACTTTGCTGATGTCCTTCTTGAACTTCTCAACCTACAGAGCTCTATTTTCCTTTCTCGTTTCAATGAGAGAACAGAAGGGTCTTGATTGAGTTATAAAATCTTGCAGCTCTACATCTGTGTGGCAGGGCTTGAGGGCTTTAAAAGATAATGTTAGCTTGAGGTGCTTGAAGTGGAAATACCAATTGTTTCATTTCTTTTAACTTCAAAATAAATGAGTGTCTTTTAGTCATTTAGTCAGTTCCCTTTCAACACTCCATGTATCATTACTGCATCATATAATCTTCTGTGAAAAGACTGAGATTCTTTTTGATTTGTATTGTCATGTTTGAAATTCTTTCTTTCAGCCAGGGAATGAAAAATTCAGTACTTTCTTGTTTGTTTGTTTTGCAGAAACTTGCTTTCCTGATAATTTTCTATCATGATGCCAGAGATCACCTAAGGGTTATCTTAGCACTGCAAATATCTTCTGCTATTTGAGTATTGGTAAAATAAACTAATGGAATATAAAAACTGCAGAGTGAAGTAACTCAATTTACTGTGTTTTTGAGTGAAAGATACTATTCTGGCCTTGAATTTTATTATTGAAAGTACCCTATATATATGAGTCTGCCACTTTTGCATAAATTCCACAGAACGGTGATCACAATAAATGCATTAGGCTTGCATTTCAGCCTCTACCCCACATTAGCTACCAAAATTATTTTTTGATTTTGTGCTACTGCTTCTGTCTAAACATTCCCTTCATTCACTCTGTACTTGATACCTTCATGCTGAAACAAACTAAAGCTGTTCATGGAAAGCCTCCACAACGAAACATGGATTGATTTTGAAGGAGAAAATCTGTTAAAGTTCCATTTTCTCTTTTTCCAGCTGAGATCTACAAGAAATACTTGTTGCTGCTATTACAGATGTCTAGGTTAAAAACAGCCTATCTTGCTTTTCCTGCTTTTCTGCCTTATAATTTTGTTTTTACTAACTTCTATTCCTGCATGGGCAACAGTGATACTGAGGATGTTTTCTGCTTTAAAGCCTGATTTCACGTAATGATTTCATGACTCATTAGTTCTTGAGTTGTAATTTTCTATTTCTGGTTTATAACCAAAGAAGAACCTTGTCCATCTGGGTTGAAGCAGCTCAATTATTTTTGAGTGAAGACCATGTATAATAAAATAACTGTCTCAAAATATAAAAGTGCTTCTAGTTTTCAACAGATGCTGCTTGGGGGAGATTAATGTGATAACACAGTGTGAGTATGATAACTCATGATATCTTTAAAATATAGACATAATCTTTCTTTTGGGGCTCTTTAACAAAACTGGACATACCTACCTAAGGAGTACTACAGTTGAGAGGTATGTGAAGCAAGGTGAAATGTGAAGTGAAATACCTGATTCCCTAGCTAACGATAATTTCATCATGCTGCTCTACAGAGCCAGATGAACAGGTTCCTTGTGTTGATACTTTTGCGTGTAACAGAAAGAGCTCTCAGATCACAAGCACCAGGCAGCCCTTTTGTTACTAATTTTTTCATTAGTCATGGAACTAATGGTGATGTGTAGGTGTGTGGATGGGCAGAACTGAAACGAAGTATCAAAAAAACTGTTATGAAAGAGCACATTAAATGTCATAGATTTTTTTTCTGTCCTGGAAAAAATATTCTTATGAAGGGGAGAGAATAAAATGGATCTTTATTTGATATATGTTTTCTTTAATTTTCTGACCTGTTATGTATCTTTATGCTCTGAGGGTGTATGTAGAAGCATCTAAGTCACTGACTAACACTACACGTTCTTTTCTACAGCTCTAACAACTTTCTTTTCTTTCTCTTTAAATTTTACAATCCACATCTTTTTAGTAGTTCTTTATAAGGCACTCTGCATTAATTTCTAATATCTTTTGATACTGTTGATATTGCAGGTATATTGAAGGTGTATGATTTAAGTCAATGCCATTTCTTTCTTAGGGTTTTTTTTATTATTTTCTATATGTTTTTATGTATGTGCATACAGTACATGATGGCCTTGTTTCCTGATTCTACTGGTACTAAAGATATGCTGCAGGACCCTTACCACTAGAATCAAGCAACTAAACAAACAAAGATATTCAGTTCCTTTTTTCTCATTGTAATGCATTATAGAAATGCACATGCTACTTTTCCATTTTATGTTTGTTTTTTGACTTCTTATTCAGCAGCAGAAGTTCAGTGGTTAATACACACATTTACATCCAATAAGAACAAACTTCAAATGTCTATCTGTTCTGTGTATTCTCTCTGCAGAACTACAGAATTTGCTGTACAAATCCACATTTCCTCAATTTGACATAAAGATTTGCCTCGTATTTTGGAAAATTACAGAGATGTCATTTCTTATTAATTTATTTATTGCAGTACCTAACAGTCTCTGACTGCTAAAGAGAGAACCTCTATTCTGAACCTGAAAAACAACAATAACACTTGCAATTCTTTTACCAGGACTGATTGCTTTTATGTGCATTTGTATCCATTCTTGGACTCCTGAAAAGACAGAAAGCTAATGAAGCTTGAGATGTTAAGAAAGCAAGTAAATTCTTTCTTATTCCAGCTGAATACTTATTTTGATTTTTTTTTTTTTTTTGGTCATTACAAAGCAAAAATAAAAAAAATGAACACATTTCTGAATCCTTTACCCAATTGCAATAAAAACTCTGTGCTAAATTGATAAATGAAAATGGAGGATTTCTGATTTTTCTCTACAGACAGGGAAGACCATCCTATATATGTGTCTATTGATATATAAAGGCATTGTAAGTAAAAGTGATGTCTCTCTTTTCTAGATGATGCTGCTGACCTAGGTTTATGAGTGAGAGCAATATGAATAGAAGGCTTTTGAATAGCTTTGAATAGTTGGCTTGGGTACTCTCATGGAGTATTATTTTGATAAAACTAGGGGAAAAGTCTGAAATCAACAGTAAAAAATTAATTGTATTTCATTATATTTGGAGTCTTGCAGAAGACCTTGTATTTGAGGAGCTAGATCTTAGCCAGGCCATGTTTGCTGTGTAGGGTCTTGTGTTTAAGCATGAGCAGGTGCTGTAAGGAAATCTGCTGGAGTGGCCCATGTGGGTCTGTTCTGCATGCTGGGGATGCTATGGCAGAGATAACAGTCCAGCCTGTCAGGAGAAGATACATGGTTTAACTTGTTACACATAACTGAAGGCATTGCAGCACAGAAGGGAGAAGGAACATACCCGCAGATGGGATCTGCAGAATGTGCTGGGGACAATCCATCTGTGGTCTGTTTGATGCTGTACGAAACTCTGCTTCCCACTACCTGATAGGAGGCAAGATTTACTTGCTATCTATATTAATCTTTGTATTCTATCTTATTAAACCAGCTATGTTAGCATGACATTTTTGTTGGGCCTTTTTTATTGAGAGCCACCAAAAAAACCCTTCACTGTATCTCTCCTTCCTCACCTGTAGTGCAGAACATTCACATTTGTAAAGTATGAATTCTCCAAAATGAAATTCTACACTTTAAAATCAGGAATGGAAAATATTTGATCAAGTACTGTACAAAAGAATCAGACTATGAATTACTGTATGACATTGATTCATAGAAAGGAAAAAAAGACACTGATGATAAATAGTTGATGCTTTTTGATACAAGGAAATAGTTATATTTTCATAGAAAGGCCATAAAATATTTTGTGAAAAAAATGCAACCAAACCAAAATAAAATTAACTCCAACTCCATTTTCCCCCTACAAAAACTCACCACCACTACCACCTACATTTCAGTGCAATGGAATGGTCAGGAAACTTGAAAATGAGACTAACAAAAATCAAGAGGGTCAATTTTTCCTGATGAGTGTTCAGAAGTCATGCATGACTCAGAAGAAACACACCACTGCAGCTCTATTCTAGAAAAATTTTTAGAAGATATTTTTTGAACCTGAAATTATTTCTGCTATGCTGTTCTCATAAAATAAGGCGAAAAGCATAAATAACTAGAAAATGAGAAACCCAAATAGGCCATTTGCTATTTTTTTCTGATGACCTTAAATAAAACTTTTCACACACTCATTTCTGCAAGAAAGAGCATGGGCAGAGTGCAGCATAGGAATTTGTAATTGTCAACAGCAAAATATAATATATAAGAATTAGAAAAAAAAATAATAATTTATATACTTCATAGAAATGAAGTACAATATTATGAAGTAAGTTTGCATTGTTTTTCCTTTTTTAATTATTAGAGAAAACACTCTCGTATAATTTAAATATTACATTTCTTCTAGACTTTGTGGATAATGGAGAATATTTTAGAAATAAGCCAAGGCTATTTTTAAATTTTTGATTTGGTTTCTTTAATGGTGCAACATACTAAAAATATCCACTGCATTACATTACAATGGTGATATTTTAAAAAAAGTGATTATACTGTTAACTTTAGAGAAAAATAACTATATTTTTAATGCTTGAGTTTTGATAATTCTGTTTATAAGGGGCAGCAATATCAAAACAGCAAACCAGCAAACAGCAAACTCCATAGTTAGAAACTTCAAGAATTCCAAATGAGAAAAGCTGTGTCTCAAAGTTTTTTATTATTTTTAAATTCAAATAAATTAAAATATAGTTAAAGATATGTAGTTTGTCAACACTTCTTATTTCAGAGTTAGGACTTATAGTATCTAAACTAAAATCTTAAATAATGCCTGGTCTTAGCGATAACTTCATTTTTTTAATAACAAGATATACCAAATACTGATTTGGTATATATAATGCTAATGTGAAGTATGTGAAAGTTGCAAACTGGAATGGAATGGTGCAATGTTTATATAGTTAAAATGTTGTAAACTTATTTTCATAGAAGTTTGCATATGAACATTTAAAATAAAATTATCTACATCTGCGCAACATTTACTGTTAAAAGGAGCTACTCCGGATCCGTCCCCGTATACTGATTATCCCGCATAGCAAGGATTTGAAGGGCTTCTGCCAGTAAGGGTGTTACAGTGTTTCTATTCCCCTTTGTCCACCGAGCTTGCATCTTATTCTTGGGCTGAGCCAAATCTAACATATTAATTTTCCAGATCTGAAAATAAACTCCATGGATCATTACTGCTGTAGGATGATCCTGTACATCTTTTATAGGCACCACTCTCCTTGACACCAACGAGCAAGACCAAAATCATAGGTGACCCACCTGCGTGTCCTACATGCATCCACAAGTAGATCAAGTGCAGCTCCTGTAATTGACAGTGGCATGGTGGTAACTGGGAATCTGCTGAATACTTTGAACTCCCAGGGAGCATCCAACAGCCAATATTGGTTGCCCTAAGACCCCAACTGCTCAGTTCTGTCTGAGCCCTTGATAGAGTGGTACTCATGTGCGACTCAGCTCTCCTCAGATCTCCAACACATGAATTACGTATTTAAAAGTTAATTGACCACTATTTCTTTGGTTTGTGGTTCAGAAAAGGTCAAACATTCATTATAAGTTCTCACGCTAAAGTTATCATGGGAATTGGCAATTTTTAACTGAGACAATGTGGTGTATTATGCAGGATGCTCAAAGGAAAAAACAAGAGGAGATCTAATTTGGTGAGAAATGCATGGTAATATCTCACTTCCACACTGGCAGAACTCTCTGAAGCAGTGTGCTTTATGCTGATAGTGCTTTGGCCATAAAAGTGATCCAACAGGAATGCATTAACAGTTTTGACCATTAGTAATGAAGGGTAAAAAGTGGAACTCACATGGTTAGCACACTGTGCCCTTAAAACTGTTAGGGAAGGGAGTTAGTGCTTTTAAAAGTACTCAGCCTCTAACTTAGGTACAAGAGACACAAAATTATGACCTCTGGCTCCTAATGCTATGGAAGATTTTTGCAGCTGTAGGCTCCACAGAAGTTCTGAGTTTATTGCTAGGATTCATTTTATATTTATGTATGATGTCCAAAGTAGGAAAAGATACTATTTTTTGTAGATGGGTTTTGCATTTTTTCTACTTGGATTAAATGAAATCTTGCAGATACTAGCCAAAAGCAAGCTTGATTTAAGAAATATTATCCTGGCCATATCACTTCATCAGGGCTTTTTTTAGGAATAATAAATGTTTCAAAGATAGCCTACAAAAATCTTTGTAGATTGGAAAAAATGTGGAAAACGTGGAAAAAAAAGTGGAAAAAAGTGGAAAAAAAGGGGAAAAAAGAAAAACAGCAGCAGATGATGCAGTGTAAGTGAAATGATTGCCATGATTGGCTATAAAATTATCCTAATATAACATTCAATTTTGCAGTTAAGCATTTTTATTCACAAATAGAAATCAAATTGCACAAGCTTAGATATGAAAATCATAGATTTCAACAAAAATTGTTTCTACAAAAGAGCTTTTTGAAGTTTTCTTCCTGTTTCAAAATGTGCTTCAGTAAAAAGATATTTCTGATTGTGGTAATTTTCATTGTGGTTGGACAGATTTTTGTGATACATGCTGAAGAATGACTAAATTTCTTCTGTGTTCTTTGCACATTGGAAGGAGGGTCACATGCGCTGCCTCTGCCTTTTGTTCATTTCTCCACAGGATTCACTGAGTTTCTCTTCTGTACCAGTCCAGCTCAACATATTCAATTAACTGTTCTTTTAATTATTGACTTCTTTAGCTTTAGCTGCCTGATTTTTCTGAAAAAAATCCGTTTCTTACTTCTTTGACACTTTTTTTTTTTTGTTCTTCCATCAGAACTAGAAGGTATCAACATACCTTGTTGTTACATGATTACCAGCACTAGAGCAGCTATCAAATGCTCTGATACTGAAAAATGCACAGGTTGATATAAAAAAAGGCTAGCATTAGTAAGAGGAATGTAGGCAATAAATTAAAATTACTGGAAGAAATTGTCTTTTGTTATAAAAATTATTTGAGAAAACTGCACTGAAATATTACTTTTATTTACTAGTGTTATGACTCATGTTAACAACAACAACAACCAGGAGAAAATCCACACTTTAAAATTAACAGCTGGATTTTATTTTGTTTGTCAACCAGAAAGGTATTTCTTAAGCAATTAGAAAACAACTGAGTACAGTGTGCTTTCTTATGTTGTGCATTTGAGCAGTGACTGAGCACCAGTTGGCCAGGGATGCATTTAGCTACAGTTCATGGCCTTGGGCAGCACTTCTCTTGTGTTAGAGAGAGAAGGTAGGCTGGTACCACAAAACCAGATGTTACAGACTTTATTTTATCATTTTATGCAGAGCCTCTCTCTGAAGTTCAAATGTTCACAAATAAATTGAGCATGGCATGTTCTGTGACAATTTCTGGAATTTCACATGACAGACCAGAGATTGGGTAGACAGCTGGAATTCCCTTCAGATGACAATAAAGCAGAAGAAATGCTACAAGATGCACTCAATGCATCTAAGATGCTACCAAAGTAATGTCTGGGATCAGATTAAAAGGAACCCCAAATGATTTTTTTTTTCTTTAAAAAAGAAAGTGTATTTTAGCCATTAAGGGTCTCAGCACCATTTTTTTTTTTCATTCCATGTATCTATTCCCATTGTGCTCAATGATTTAATAATTTAAATGTACTCTCTATTGCCCAAGACAGGTTGTCCTTGAAACTATTGCAAGTACAAATTTCTCTTTGGAATATCTATATGCATAGCCCTGCACACACCTTATGGCTGGTTTACCCTATAATTAAAACACTTATGATTATAGGTTATATTTATAATTTATTTTGTGACTTATAAATAACTATTCCTCATTTGTTAAAACTCCCTGATTCCCAGATAGGACATAGGAAATAATTTTGGAGTGAAGGACAAGGCTGTGTTCTTGTGACACCTACCACATTCTGAATGTTTTTTCTTTGCTGTTAATATAATACAGCTGTCTCCGAGGAAAGCAATTTGCCATCTAGTTTATGATTGAATCTTCTTACTCTGATTCTTTTGTTGAATGCAGTAAATGTTTGTAGAAGCCAAAACCAGCTAAAATGACAACTGAGAAGTAATTTGTCATTACAGTTATCTCCAAGTCTGACGCATTGCTGTGAATAGTGTGGAAAGAGGAAAACTGTATATCAGAAAGGACAAATATAGAAAGCAAAGCAGCTAGGGGTGTCTTTACTTTTAGCTCAATTTTTTCAAATAGTCTTGATGTCAATGGCCCATGGTGACTAATGGAAGCGGCAAAGAAACTCAGGATGTTGAAACGTGCACATAGAGGGCACATTGATTCCCATGCTGCTGCACAGAAGCAATTGTTAATAACTCAGATTTTACCCATTGATCTGTAAACCCTTCCAGGGCTTATCTCCCCTTCCAGGGGAGACAACTGTCAAGTCAACTGCATTTGGTAGAGGAAGATGCTAAAGCACAGAGTTTAAATTTCTTGCTAGAAGGTCAACAGTAAACCTTGGTCTCTTGAGTCCTATCAATCGCCTGTTCATTATACTGCTAATATTGCTATGTCTCTTCTGAAGTTCTCCAGAGGCTTAGCACAGTGTAGGAATCCATGATAAAGTCATTAGATATAAGTCTGGTAATGAAAAACCTTTTTCAGGTGCTCACTTCACACACAGTTCTTTTCATAGCCACTTTCAATGCTGCTGCTAAGGGACCCTGGGGATAAAACCCTATTTTGCCTATGGAGGGGAAGTTTCAGAAACTTAGAAGCAAGGTAGATGCATGACATTCCTCTGTCATGGTTATTGGCTTGAAAACAACGTCATGAGACTATTTCATCTTGTGGATTTCCTGGCCCTGGTCTAATTTTGTGTGGCCAGATAAAGCAATCTGCAGTGACATTCCATGGAAGTAGCACCCCATGCTGTCAGCTTTCCTCCTAGAAGACTGGCATTTTTGTCTGAAAGCATCTCTTCACAGAGGTACTAACTTTTTTCAAAGGAGCATGAATGGATCACTGTTCAAATGCTTAGGTTCCGGCTGTAAATTACACAAAACTCTGACAAGGTATCCAGCGCATAGGGTAGAGGATAATACTCTCAGTGTTGTGCTTTTCTGAGGCTAAACTTTGGCTTTGGCATCTCTGGGATATCTTTATTCAGCCAACAATACCAACATGAGCTGTTCCAGATCTACTTAAAATGGAAGGTGTAGGATTATACAATACATATGTCATTACATAAACTGATTACTTTTATATTCATTAATGTAAATTACTTTTTTTGGGTCAGTATAATGATGATGTGGAGTAAAGGCCTTACTCTGCAATCTCTAGACTGTAAATATATAAATACACAAACCTTTAAAGGTGAAAAGTAGCATGCTGTATCTTGTATCAGACTAAAGTAATAGCCAAAACTCCCATTTTTATTTTCAGGCGTTTCATGGCATTGTTTTTTTGAGATGCACAATTCCAGCCTATCTGCAGAAGGGAGGAAGAAGTATTTGGAAGAAGTAACCCAGGGATAGGGTAACATCAATCTCGATGTGTTCTACTGCAGGATTAGACAAATAAAAAGAGCCTTTGGAAATAAGAAGAGTCAGGCAATGACATCAACAGATAGATGATGAGAATACTGTATATGTGATTTCACTCTGTTCATTTTTGTTTGTTAGCAAAATTTTGACTCAGAAGGAAATAGGAGAAAGTGAAGGGAATTTAAGAACAGGTGAAGAGATAGCATGCACTATGAAGTTTTTTGTTTAGCAGTCAGTGGAGACAAACTTTACATTTCAAAGACAGCAGGATGAGAGACCTGATTAATAGAGGAGGAAGTGAAAAAATATTTTTTGAGTCTTCAGTAGCTCAGTCTCAAAGGATTTGTTGTCATAACATATTTAATGTACATTAGAAGCCAGTTGCAGGATACTGTGTGTGGCGCTACTGAGAGCAGAGAAGACTTCAAGAATCCTACAGATCTGAAATAGAAAATAGAAAAAAATGTCAAGAAATTTCAAAATCCTTGCAGGTGAGTGAGAGAAAGAATTAAATAAGAAATATAAAACACATGTGTAAAATAGTAGATTTCAGTTTTATGGCAAATTGGACATTCTGATTCCAGATTTTTTAGCAACAAAATATTATATGTGACAACACAGTTAGATAAAATATTGTGAAGATTAATTATAAAGTTTATACTGGTAAGAACAATAATGTATTTTAACAAAAAGACTAAGTGAAATCTGTGTTTTCCCGAATAAAAGCAATTGAAGCAAATTATAGGATTATGCATCCAATTCAAACATGAATATGGCAAGACTGAATTCCATTGTGGCAGTTGTTTATTGTCACCATGACAAAACAGCTGAATTTTCTGTAAGCCAGAATGTGAAATAGAAGGGCCTGCTAATACATGGACTTGTTACATGTAAAAGATTCAGGTTAGAGTGTGTTTTGTTGAAATGCTAAGCTACAGTGATGGTTCATTTAGAAAGATATCAGGTAAGGAGATACTGTATAATTAGGAATAAATGTATCCTTTTTAAAAATGAGGCACATCATGGGAGGACTGTCATCACAGGTTTGGATAATGTGTTTTAGCTAGAGGCTTACATTAGTATGCAGGCACTTGTTGTATATTTTTTCTGTTTTTACAGTGCTATCCTCTTGAAGCTCATTAAATCTTTTTCTGCAGTAAGGGCACTCAGGCATGAATAA
>VWZN01014118.1:1610-11953 GCA_013396955.1 Regulus satrapa | reverse complement strand
CAAGTGTCCATTACAAGAAGGAGTAAATTTAAAGATGATTAAAAAGCAACAGCAAAGCACAAACACCCTCTTAAGCACATACAGATATAACATAAGCAGTTTTCTTGTGAAGGATTCATTATAACATGAGTCTTAGAAATGAGTGAAATAAATAACTCAGTCTGATTAATGAGCTACCATGAATCATCTCTAGATCACAAGTTCAAAAACAAAAAAGAAGATTTGTTATTGCTTTGTGCCTTATTTAATTATAAGACTCAAAATGCATGAGACCATACAAAATATGTGTAAAAATGCCCTACTTTGTATAAGTGAGGACAAATTCTAACAGGTATTGTTCACCTTTCTACAAGGTTCAACAGTTCAACAGAATATCTAAACAAGCATCCCTCTATTTAAAAGTCCTCAAGTTTAACTGACTGATGTGCCATAGGGCATCTAACCTAAGGAATATATGGGTTTTAAAAATATTTTTAAATATTTTAAATTGTCTGAATCAATTTTTAGGTAGATGAGGGACTTAACTTGAAGCCTGCACTCTGAACTTCGTCTTTTTAAAGGCTGGAGGAATACTGCAGGAGGTGTAACTTGCAAAGTGAGCCAAGTACCTCTAGGACTGTGTCTCACACACATGAATGTCTTTTTTGTAGGCCAGTCAGTTGGTGAGGAATGGCTTTTCCCCATTTCTCTTTTGTGTATTTTCCATTAAGCAAAATCCAACCCCTCATCTTTCAAGCTCAAAAGAGTTCTATCCCAAAGAATATCAAGGCACAAAAGATATCAGGAGTCCTGCGTGGATGAACAAGGCCAAACTCAAAAAAACAAAGAGGAGGCATAGAGAAGGCAGAAGGAAGGACAGGTAACATGGTGGGCAATATAGAAGCATTGTCCAAGCATCCAAGGGATGAAGTTTGGAAAGGTAAAGCCCAAATGTAATTGAATCTGGCTAGGGATGTCAAAAATGCCAAGAAGGGCTTCAAACAAGAAAAGAATGAGTAGGGAAAGCATGGATCCATTGTTCCAAGAGAGAGGGGACCTGGTTTCACAGGGCATGGAAAGGCAAAGGTACTAAATTTCTTATTTGTCTCAGTCTTTACTAGCAAGTCTGTCTATCAGCAATTCCAGGTTTCAGACACCATGGAAAAAGCCCGGTGCAAGGAAAATGTACCCTTAATGGAAGAGGATCAGATCAGAGAATCTCTAAACATACTGGACATACAAAAATCCATGGGACCTGATGGGATGCACTCACAAGTGCTGAGGGAGATTGCTAATATAATCATGAGACCCCTCTTGATAATCTTTGTTCAGTCATGGCAATTAGGAGAAATGCCCAAGGACTGCCAGAAAGCAAATGTCACTTGTATCTTCAAAGAGTGTAAGGAAGAATGCCCAGGAAAGTACAGGCTCATCAGTCTCACCTCCACCTCAGGGAAGGATGGAGCCATATTCTTTTCAGTGGTGTCCTGGGGCAATGGGCACAAACGGTAACACAGGTGGTTTCAAACATCACTAAATGTTTCTTTACTGTGAAGATGACCAAGTGCTAGCACATAATGGGTGATATTCTGGACTGCAGGTGGCCTAGCTAATGCAGGAAGTTTGGACTAGTTCCCCTAGAGAGGTCCCTTCCAGATTCAATATTTTTCTAATTCTGTGAAGTAATCCTGAGAGTTAAGCCTGGAGTGCAAACCCAGCTCCTATCTCCAAGTCATTGTCCTACCTCCAGACGAAAAAAAAATGAGGCTTCTTCTTCCTCCTGTCCTGACTCCCCTTTGTACTGCACAGGTTAGGAATGAAAACTAGGAGACAGCAAATGGGCTGGAGCCGCTTGAGGCTGACAGAGGACAGATTCTTTCTAAAGGAGCCAAAGCTTGTGACAAAGGATGAATAATTGAGTTATGATAACTTGAAGTTATACTAGAGTTTGCTTTTATTTATTTTTTAAAGTTACACTGCCTGATTCCTTTGATATAAAAGTACAGAAATAAACAAAAATTAGGTTGAAAATATTTGTGA
The DNA here is from genome assembly GCA_013396955.1 of Regulus satrapa. Taxonomy (NCBI): domain Eukaryota; kingdom Metazoa; phylum Chordata; class Aves; order Passeriformes; family Regulidae; genus Regulus; species Regulus satrapa. The sequence goes on along the minus strand of VWZN01014118.1, from coordinate 9,934 downwards.
AGACATGTCATAATGAAGGAATTCTTCCTTTGGTAAGATGCATCAAGTCAGTAAGAAAATTAGTACTTGTGATTTTGCCACTTGTTTTTACTCTCTATATTACAACACCTTTCTTTTCTTCATTAAAACAAGCATTTGCAAAATACTTACAGTTCTAGAGGTAACCTTTAAAAAATTCTAAACACCATAAGAGTATATGCAGAAAATATTCAGCATATGATGGTGAAAATCATGATTGGAATTACAATGGAATTATCATTAGCCTTTTTACTTAGGACTAAGGCTGAGGATAATGATTGTTTTTCAGCTGTTTAATCTAGAGAGCCCTGTCACTTGAACTGGCACTACAGGTACTGAGACAGAAATCAGAGGGAATGGTCCTAATCCTAGCACATCCTGACAAGACAGCTGGAAATAAATCTACTGGTTGATATTGAAACATTTTGTTCTTATATTGGGAGGTCCTAAGAAAATAAGACTGTTACTGCCAAAAATTATCAGAAAAAATTTTGGAGACATTTTTGTTTCTCTAATTAATTTCTTTTAAATTAATTTAGTTCTTTAAATTTATCCATATCTTTTATTATCCTTCATGTTTAGTCAGGCTGTTGCATTACTAGAATGTAAAGAAATTTATATAGTTGGAATATTATCTTATACGTGGGAATTCTTGGATCTGAAGATTTTTAAGATTGATAATATCCCATAATGAACTAGGTAGTCATGGAAAAGAAAACCTTACGCTAGTTGTCCTAAAAAACTTAACCTATTGAAGCCAAACTTGTTAACTTTGGAAGGAGACTTGAACTGGTAATTGAAAATTTTCCCTAGTGCTCAGAATTATTGATTATCAGAAATAGAAACTAATGCCTAATCAAACAAAACCTGGACAATATCTGCAATAGTTTCATTGTCTTTATAGCAAGATCTTTCTTGCAGTTTATGAAGTAGTTCAGGTTGGTTAGAGATTGTGTAGTTCACAGGGTCTAGATTTGTGTTACTATTAATAATGAACCTTGTGATCTTTGGCTATGGAGTAGTTAGTAAGCAGAAACAGCAAATTTTTCAATTTTATTCACGGTGTTTTATCTATTAGGTCTGTTTGGGCCAGAATGAGAGGGTCTTAGCTTTTGATTTCTACATTTGTCTACTACCTAACTAAAAAGAATGAAGACAAAGAGCAAGCCATAAATGGTGTAAAGAGTGAGAAAATATTGTTACAGGAAAATTGTTACAGAATCCTGTGAATTTATTTCTTTAAATAAATATGGTGTCTGTCAAAGAAATAGGTCAGGTTTTTGGGAATTTAATTTTACAGAATATTCCATTTGTTTTTTTTGATTGTTCCAAGGAAGGATGCTTTTTTTTTTCATATGAAATAATATAGTGTTCCACAGAGGGAGAGGCGTCCTTCAGGGTGGCTTTTTACAACAGACTTTTTTAAAATATCAAAGCATTAACTGCATATAAAAATAATTTTCAGCTGTTAATGAGGGCATATAAAATTTTTATGAGATGAAACCCAAGTCTATTTGAAAAGTAAAGACTCAGCTTTTACTTGAGGACTTGTTTATATTCACCACATGATGTAGAGCATGGACACTGTTTTTGCAAGCATAATGCTCCCTGAGGCCAAGAAAATCAGACTTTGGAGTCTAGTTTCTGGAGACCATTATACATAGACACAACAATTTAAATGGGCTCTTTGGGGTTTGACACCAAATAAAACAATGTTTGGGTGTAGCCCATAAGACTTGGTTCTAAAATGATAACAAATTCCGAGGCTCATATTGGATGATGAAGCTGTCCTCTGTAATGAATATCTAAACATTTCATATGAATATTCATTAATTCAGTCTTCTGAAATGCTTTAGTAACAATGACATGGCTCTCTCACTAGAGAGATAAACCTTAAAAATAAATGGGAAATTTAGCCTTTACTATTAAATACATGATAAAATATAATTTGTTAGATAATTCTGAATAAACACACTGGATATAAATGAATGTCCTATAGGTTTATAAGTAGCCCAGCAAACTCCAGTGAGCAGAAATATTGAGTACAAGCCCCCTAAAGCTATTATGGAAAAATAAATTCTGAAGATCCAGTTTTGTATACTACATAAAACATGTACATTCACAAGAAGTAATTCACTGTTTTCCTATAACAGATGCAAGCAAATATTTGAACATGCAGTGTGCATGTTGAAATTCCTTCCTTTGACCCTTAAAATCAGAACCACATATCTGCTTTAAGTAAATTCTAGGGTGCTTGAAGAAGAAAAATAGGACAGCAATGATAAGGCAAAGGACCAGGTTTCAATTTGGTATGTCTGTCTCATTGACATCTACTTCAGTGACAATGCTTTAACAGAGAAATTGGTTTTCCTGCCTTTTTCCAGTTCCATAGAGCTTCCTGAGGTTATCATGATGGCAGAAGGTTCTTCACTGCCTTTGACATTGAATTTCTCCTTGATTTGTGAAAAGTTGGGTCAGTCTGCATGAATCTGCTGCACTCATCTTACATTGGTAAAAAACAACCTTGAGACTCAAAATTAATATAAAAATAGTATATTGGGAGTGGAAATGTAACCTCTGCTCTATTATAATTAATGACTTTTGGCCTAAATTTAGTGAGTCTAAAATTTTACCTTGCAATCAAAAAGTACTATAGGAATTTAATTCTGGAATTGGATTTCTGAGGGTGCAAATGTGAACATCTGGCAGCCCATTTCAGCACCATAAAAGAATGAGGCCATGAGAAAATGTGGACTTGAATGTTTAACTAAATGTATTTGGGCACACAGTTTTGCTGCTGGCTTACCACTAAGAGTTTTTCTGCTTTATACAATACTCTTGGGCCTGAATTCATGCCTATTTTTCTTATTTAGATTCTTCAGGAATCCTGTGACATGCTAATTTGCAAGATGAGCTATAGAAAAAGCTATTTTCAGAGATTATTACTGATGGTATTTGGGCAAAACTGAGTGACAGCTACTATTTCTTCCCTAAGCTGCTGTGAAATTTCATCTGTTCTTTACCAGTCGGAACCACTCAAAAGTGGGATCATTCAAATAATTCACAGTTATTTGTTGTATAGCTCTGGATGATCCTGCATGCTTAAAAATATAGCACACAATAAAAAAAGGCAGTTGCAATGAAATATGTTATTAAAATTGCACTTTTAATTGTCAATTTAGGTGTCAATTTCTTGTTTGTTTGCGAGACAATTCTGCAGATGAACTAAACCAGCGCATCACCATGGTGTTTGAACATTAACTCTTCTTGTCATTCAGTGAATAGTCATGTAGTGGAATAAAGATCATGAAATATATCACATGAACAAAATCCAGCAACTGTTGAGAATGGGATTGCAAGAATGAAACTTCAGGCCATGGCCAGAAATGGAGCAGATTAAGTCGATGTCGGTTACACAAAAAGCGGCCTTTCAGTACATGCTGATATGATAATTGAATATGAGCCAGGCTCCTGGCCAAGTCTGCTGCCCTGGCAATGCGACTGACAGCTTTTGCACAGGCACGTGACAAAAAACGAGATAAATACTAAAGCTGTGCCAACTTCACTCTGTGCTCCTGAGAGTGTCCGATGAATCTTTAGCCCAGCCAATAAAACAAGTTCTGCACTCTTTGTGCATCCAAAGCTTTTATGTGAAATGCAGAGCTTTGAGTGTGAAAGCAGTTCAGTACTACATTTTAGGTGTTGTTTTGAAAATATTAAGTGTATGTGTCTTTTTTTTTTTTTTTAATTTTTAATTTTCATCTTTACCTACATGCAAGATGTATCTCCCCTCACCCCCCTCATCCATCCAAGACAGAAAACAGAATCAGTGTCTCTTGGGTCTAGTCAAGCCTGGATATTCTGGGAAAAAAACAGCTTTCCTGTTTTATCTTAGTCATTGATGAATGAAAATAGGACTTACAGTCATTGTCATTTTTAATCACAGAGTTCTTCCAGTACTTCTTCATACTCCTTGGGCTGTATTCTCTATTTCAGAAAGTGTCGCTGATAAGAAATATTTATATAACAGGTAATTTAAAAAGTATCTTTATGACAATACTGATATTAACAGTAACAGTTAGATTGAGGGTTAATGATATTTTTCACAGTTCTGTGAAAAAATACAACTTTCTGGGTAAAAAAAAAATTGAAATCCATTGTTATTTTTGCTATCAAGTTCAAAAGAAACATCAATAAGAATTTCAGTGCCTGAAGGCCTTTAGTCCTCTTCAAAGCATATATATATGTAATTTTGAAAGTTTTGTAATAACAGTCCTTTTGCCTGTGATGATTCTGGTGTAGTCATCTGGAAAACAGTGGTAGGAGGCATAAGAAAGAAACAGGAATAGCATTGGATAAAATAACAGATTTGACTCTTGCAGAGTCAAAAAATCAATAACTGTCACTTTCAGGAATGTGGGCAGCTCAGGGCCATAGATTACCTAAAAATCAAAGTTGAACAACAGTCTTCATAAAATTACATCAGGTTTCCAACTTAAATACCCAACAGCAGAAATGCAAAGTGGAAGCTAAAATTCTGCAAGGAATTTACCATGGACTCTTTCCTCTAGCATGCCTAAATACTGAAGAACTTATCATAAATTTTGTTTTGCATAAAATATTTTGCTCTCATGGACTTCTTGTTTAGGTGACTTACTTTGGAATTGTTGGGTTTTTTTAGCTGGTTTGTTTGGTTTTGGCTTTGGTTTGTTTTTAAATTAAGAAATCTTTAATTTATCTATCTGGTTTTGTTTCTCACATTTTCAAAGCCCAAGATGCTTTCAGAAAACGAACTTAGATCTGGCAGTCCTGAACTGTAAGACCTCCTCAGGGAGTAACCAAATGATAACATCATTGAAACTAGAATCATATTTTCACCCCAGAGGATCTCTAACTCATTTTCACATGGATTGAGTCAGACTTTGATTTCAGCACTTTCCAGAAGTCTGTAAAAAGTGGCTTCTGCCTGCAGAGAAAGATGTTCTAGTGTTTTTCTAAGTCCTCGTCACTCAGCACACCAAACACTCATTGCCAGAGACAGAAATAAACAGAAGGACACAAATTCCCAGCACCTCAGTGGGCAGAGGGGTGATCGAACATGGACTTTTTTTTTTTCCAAGCAATAATTTAATTATTTAGAATGTTGTACAGAAGTTTTAATATCTTTCAAAAATGCTGTGATACATCTAATATTCTAAGACTGGATATGAAACTGGAATAATAACTATATCTACTTATGTGCCTTAGAAGTGGTGGTGACTGATACTATTTTAAACAACTTTCATGAAAACAGAAAAGTTTATTTTGGTTTGAACTTAACTCTGCACATTACTGTGGCTGCCTTTACTTTTTGAATAAAAGTGATATAGAGGACTCTGAAACTTATTCATACAAGTCTAGCAGTGTTTTGAGACAGATACAAAGGATAAAAGGTGGTACAGAACCCTACCAAAGTAATTTAATACACATACTAATTCCTTAACTACAATTTAACGTTGTGCTTATGAAATTTGAATTACCAAAGTCTTGTACTAGTCTATGTACTAGGACAGTCAAAGCATTTTGTATACAGATGATATTTTAAATACTTTCCTGCTAACCTGTTTTCAAGATACATGTATCTTCAAACATGCATAGCTTACACTAGAGGATGCAGCTGTGAGGAAAGATATTTATTTTTGAACAAAATAAAGACTTCAGAAAAGATTTTTTTTTTGCAATTGCAGAAGTACCAGGCCATGTTTCATAGTTTGTTCTCTGTTAGGTATATGCCTAGAGACATACATATGTCCTTCAAGAAAGTCTACAGCTACAAGGGCAATTGCTACACACATCACTTAACATTACTTCAGAATTCTTTGTAGAGTGTGAATTTCAGGAACATCACATTTTGCAGAAAAAAAAAGGAGAAGAAGAAAAAAAGTCCTTAGAAGGAAATTTGATCAGTTCAGAAATCTGCTATAATGATATTTGTAAGTGAAGCTTAAATTAATTGCATGTAGTTGGGAGAATCAGCAATCTCTTCTTTACCTTCTTAGCTATCTGTATGAGGTGTGATGAATTTAATTAATGAAGTATGTTCCACAGATACTCATTAGAAACATTCCTTCAGGTGACAGTCAATCAATAGAATGCTAGCTAAAATAAGAATTTAATGCACTTCCTGTTCCTAGTAAGTTCACTTGTATCCCCTCCATCTTCATACTAAACACACGATGGACAGAGTGGAAAAATGCTTAGCATTGCTCTTAAACACCACAAGAAATAATATCAGTCACCAGACACATCACATCTTTAAAGCTCAGGTTACTTTCAGGTTCAGTGTTAGCCTGTTACAAATACTGAAATATTTTAGCTCGCCTGGCCTCCAGAGTTTTCTTCCCTTTAGGGAAAAGGGAAATGTTGTTCCAGTTCAAAAACAGATTGCTATCACCACCCAGAGGCTGGCTGCATGCAATTGCTATAGGGCTTTTCCTAATTAGATGGGCATCCATCACAGTGTTGGTGATCCAAAAATCATAGCTTGTAAGGCAAATGGTATGCAGTTAGTCCTTGGGAGTGGAGAATATACCTCTAGGAATCTGAACTGGGGAAGGGGGATTCACCAACTGGGCTGAGGCAAATGATACCTCTTGTTAAGTCCATCACACCTCTGGTAAACAGTTACTGCACAGCACTCAGCCACATAGTGGAATTGTGAACATCAGTCTAAGGCTGTGTGTGATTATTTCTGAGGAGGCACCCAAAAATCCCTCAAAACATTAATCCTGATTCTGTCATAATTTGAAATCAGAATTGTTCTTTTAAGTCAAAATTAGCTTACCCATTATAAAGATAGGAAATATAAAATACAATTCTGGGGATATTTTTTAAATTCTAAGATCAACTATGTGTAACCTGACTGGGAAGTTGTGCTCTTCAGGCATATTTGTACAATGCATGCACTACTGAGCATCCAGCAGCGATATCTGATGTCAGGGCTGTCATGGTGTAAACACTATTTACAGTATCTGCAAGCTTCTCTTTATTTTTATTTATTTTAAAACTTTGACTACTGAACTCTGTTGACAGCAAAAGTCCTGTCAAAGTGATGAAAGTATAGGCAAAATAATAAAATTATTACATTTGAGAACAAGGAATTTTCTAGAAATGTATTTTTAATTTTCTTGTTTTGTTGGCATGCTCTAGCAATAGGGAAATTTTCATAAAATGTCCACTTAGCTCTGCAGGTGTTTGAGGTTCTTTGGGTTTTAACTTCTTTGTAAGAAACAAGTTTCTGATTCTTAACTTGAGCATTTTTGGAAATCCCATTATATTACTCAGTACTCCCTTTATGCTATTGTGACACAGATAGGGAGGTGAGTGAAGTGAGGAATTGCACACAGCACTGGCCTGGGGGAATTCTGTCAGATAATTAATTTACAGGCCTCAGAAGCAGCAACCAGTCTTTATGCTGAAAGGGATTTCGAAGACCTAAAACTCCAGATGAACTTGTACTTTACCCCTCACGTAATTCTGAGCCAGGATAATACACTGATTTCATGTATTGAACCTACTGTAGTGGGTATACAGTCTATTTCTTCTCATCCCTTATTCCTTTACCTGCAACATGATTTTTTTTATGTTCTTCTTGCACTAATTCAACAACAATCACGAAACAGGTACCTAAATGAATAATGAATATAAAACACATTATAGTGCTCTTCTTTGCTATATGACATTTTGATAATGTGATTGCACGAAGAATAAACTGAGAAACCTGTAATGGACAGGACTATTAAAGCCCTAAAAAAAGTTCATAAGTGATAAAAAAAAAAATTTATAAGTGATAAAACAACATTTGAAGCTGGTGTATGTGTTAACTGACTTGTGCATTATAATACCTTGAATCGCGGACACTGAAACTCAAGAAGGATTTCTAAATATACACCATAATGAGCAAAAGAGAAAATCCACTACAGATATTAGGGACTTTCTGGAAAGTAGAATGAACTCTAAAAACTTTTCTGGCACAAACAGTATGCCTCATTTTATCACTGAGAAGTTTCTCAAAGCAAGAGTGTCTTTCAAAAGAAATACTTGAGGAGTAGAACGCCGGCGGCGTGTCACGCAGACCTGTAAGACACAAAGGCGTCGGTCTGTCAAGCGCTGACCCGGCCCCGGCTGGCTCAGCGCGCTGCGGGCACGGCCCAAGTGACCCTCGCTGTCGTGCTCCCGTCGCCTCCCGGGAGCTCCGAGGGGCGGTGGCACCCGGGGGCAGGGCTGTGGCGCGGGCGGGGCAGTTCGGCCCGGCCCGCCGCGGGGGC